>JAVTVY010039651.1:0-18978 GCA_036873755.1 Hanleya hanleyi | reverse complement strand
GCAAACATTTTTATTTTGGGAAGGCAGGGTCACCTGAAACACAATCTTTTTGTTATGGATGGCCTAATAAGCCTTATGGTAATCCCTCTAATTAATACTTTCACAGGAAGTGAAATTTCAAACCATAAAATCTGGGGGTGATCAAAACTATTAGAACCGGAAGTTGACAAAACAGTTCAAAACCATGCATATAATCCATATTATTTCAATATTTAAAGGGTGAATAAATTTATTAGAACCACAAATATTGAATATTTTCCCTAAATTGGGGGGGGGATTGAATTCAGATAGGGGGATTGAATTATTGGAGGTATTACCGTCATCACCCCAAGTACATCTTACCCCTGGTGGTACATGTATGTATATTAGCATGATTAGTGACTATTTTAGGCTTGAAACAATATACTTGTTATAAATCACCTAATTTTCAACTTCATAATATTGAACATTGCCATATCAGAGACTAAAATAATTTATCTTCTTTATTCTTCCATAACAACTCCATTTTAGGTTCTCTGCACCATAATTATTATGATCACAAGTAAGATGAGTATTACGGGTACTGCCCAACAAATGGGTCCATATTCATGGTTGCAGTTCTTTTTTATTATACACTGTAAAAAAAAACACATGTATGTACTGTGTGTGTTTAACCTTTGAACAAGTGGAATCTTAATATCTCACATTTATCCAATCTTCGTTGCTGAGCATACCAATCAATGCAACAAACATGAATTGACAATAATTGATTCTATAATACCGGTATGTCAGTGTAAGCATATGACTACCATGTTGAAATATGACTGTATTTTCGCTTAATTTCTACCACTTTAGCCATGTCACCACCCTCCCCACCCTGTATTGAGCATGGGAGACCTGTGACAAGCAATTACTAAATCTTTGATGGCTACCCAGACATTGACTGTTAGGGCATGAAATTAGTGGTTCATAATACTATAGTATGCTGCTCCAGATCTCAATTTTGAAAATTGATATCTTCCAAGTAGATGGGAAATAAATATGAAGCATTGATATAATGCATAGTTAGCAATTATCAGAGCTGCAGGAAATAAGGATTGGGCATAGTAACATATTGACAGGTTGCTGTGAAATTTGAGGTGGTAACCGGACAGAAAATGTGTTAAATCACACTCAACAAAGTCATGTTTATGTGGATCTGAAGACAGGTTGGTGGTATTCTGGGAGAGGTAATCTGAAATACAACTTACCACCCTAAGCAAATCAACTAGAAGTGTGTAACAATAGCTGGATGTCACCGGCAATCACCAAACCACCTACACCACAAGACTCTTGCACAGTCTCTACCCAGAAAGATCATGAGATGCAGTGTTGACACACAATCGGGGGATAATGGGTGAGACTAATTGTGTACGTTTCATAGGCTGAGTATTTGAATTCCAGCATCAGCTCATCTCCTGTGATGCATCACTCGATTTTTTTTACTGCATGAACACAACAGATGCAATTTTACTGCGCAGCATCAGGAGTTCAAAGTAGGGAGGCATACCCAATGCATTCTAGCTAGTTTAATCTAAGGTCACAGACTTCTAGTTGATATGCTTCTGTAACCACTTATTTCCCAACTGGAGATTCATCCACAACAATTTGTTTATTCATGTTATATCGTGCCAACCTTTATATAACGGTAGACTAGAGTCAAGCAATAAAAATAATTGAACTGAAATTGATTCACATTTGCATTCAGTGCAAATGTTGGTAAATGATCACCAAATATAGATCGATACGTAGATCATCATGATCCTGAGGTCAAGTATCATTTCACCTTGCTAATGCTACCAGTCTAATTAGCCTTAATTGCCAGTATTTACAAATTATTTCCCATCACATCATGTGTTGAGTGAGTGAGTGAATATGATTTAACGTCGCTTTCAACTATATTTCAGTCATATCACGGCGTTGGGTCCTATTCCTTTTCACATCCGGGAACCCCACAGGTGCCTCAGTTAGTCGCCTCTTACGGCAAGCTCTCTGAGGAGCTGAGGCTTATTCTTACCATGAACTGCGGTGTGCACAACGACATCCCAGGTCAATCCCCGGAAACCCCACGGGGCCATCATGTGTTGATGTGTTTATAACCATCGATCTACCATAAATCCAATCTGCTGGTCTACATAAAACTGATATGAAATAGACAATAGATAAAGCCAGAAACAGAGACAAGAATATTTCTTTGCTCACTTCTAGGCTATTCTATTTCATATTATTTAAAACGTCTAATTCAAAATAAAAAAGTTTTTTTTACATTTGAGTTCTCCATTATTATGTAAGATGTAGATTGTACCAGTATGTTGAGCCCTAATTTTTGTAGGGAAACGATAATTTGAAATATAATTATAATGCTAACAAACCACAATTGGCCTGGTGGAGCTTTTTAATTTGAAGTTTTCCCAAAATTGAAATCTTGTGCACAAAGATTTATTTTGCAAAATGCACTTCGAATTTCAGGGATTTTTTTTTTCTTCTGTCAATTGCAGCTGTTGACACTGATTAGATTACATACATACATCAGTGTATTAGTTTGATAATTTACTGGTACTAGTACAACAGCGCGTATTGCGGACGGGAGGCGAGGGCATGGGCCATGATAGGAGTAGAGTGTCGGAAACTGGGGTATCAGTAATCATGGTAATGACGGTATATCATGTTTTCTTCGCTCATACAAGACACATGATACCGACACACCAGTATTTAAGCCAATAACGTCCCTCTCGCCCCCACACGAACAAAACTACGTCTTGTCTGCCTTTTGTGCGATAATCCATCACCTTTTATTCACCATCCTGCATTTTCGCGCACCTTGCACTTCCGGACACCATTTATACCGTATTTCACAGAAGAGTTACAATAAGGCCCCCTACAACGTTGAACATATTTTACTTAGCTAAGTTCGTCAAAATCTGTTTTGTGGAACGCACTTAAGTCAGAAACCAAAGTGAACTTAGCCAAGCAAAAATATCACACTTAAGTGAAAAACTTAAGTCGACTTTCGAGAAATCGGCCCCTGCTGGTCTGTATCTGCTTCAAATTAGTTTATGCTATTCATCTTTGTCCCCCGATGCCTGAAGGGCTAGATGGGGACTATGGTATTGGGATTTGTCTGTCTGTGCAACTGTTTCCGGACAATAACTTATAAAAATCTGAATGGATTCTTTTCAAATTTGGTATACGAGTACCATACTTAAAGATCTTGTTTGGGATTGTTTTTTATGCTGATCCATATATAAATTGTGCCACCGAGGGGCCAAGACAATATTTTGTTTCCTTACAATATTTTTTGAAAACCTGAATGGATTCTTCCTAATTTGGTATGTCGGTACCTTGCCTCAAGATCTTGCTTGGGATTGTTTTCACACTGATTCACCTATAGGTGGCACCACCTGTGGGCCAAGTTATAATTTTGTTTCTGGACAATAACTTCCGAAAACGTGAATGGATTCTCCAAATTTAGGATATGGGTACTTTGCCTCAAGATCTGGCTTGGGATTGTTTTCACACTGATCCACCTATAGGTGGCACCACCTGTGGGCCAAGTTATAATTTTGTTTCTGGACAATAACTTCCGAAAACGTGTATTGATTTTCATGCCGATCCGCTTATAGGTGGTGCCAACAGGGGGCCAAGATAAATATTTGTTTCCAGACAATAGTTTTCGAGAATCTGAATGAATTCCCTTCCAAGTTTGTTATTTGGGTAGTTTGCCTCAAGATCTCACTTTGGATTGTTTTCATGCTAATTGGCCTATAGGTTGCACCACCTTGGGGCCCAAGTTAAAATTTTGATTCTGGACAAGAACTTCCAAAATCTGAACGCAGGTTCCTTCCAAATTTGGTTTGTGGCTGCCTTGCCTCAACATTTCATTTGGGATTTTCATGCCAATCCATCTGTAGATTGTGCCAATTTTCTTTTCAGGACAAATTTGGTAATTTTGGGAACCTTGCCACAAGATCTCGCTTCAGTAGGATTGCTTTCCATGCCGGATACTGAACATTACATATCCAAACCAAATCACTATTTTCAATGTCGGGGACTTCAACAGCTCAGGTTTTCAATTAGTTGTGTTTTACATAAAATTATATAACCAAACCTAATGACCTCTTTATTGACAAAAACCTGGGTTACGGGCCTCCATTGTCATGGTTTTATCTTGTTTTGGTTTTGTAGAAGAAATCAAAGAAGGGTCATAAGAGAAAAAGTATGGCACTGAAGTTGGCCTCACTGGACCTGGAAAAAGGAACTGCTGACCAGCTGACTGTACATGACAAAGACTTCCTGAGGGGTCAAGAGTCAGGTGATATACAGGACAAAGACCTGCCGAAGGATCAAGGGTCAGGTGATGCACAGGATAAAGACATTCTGATGGGTCAAGGCTCAGGTGATGCACAGGACAAAGACCTTCCGATGGGTCAAGGGTCAGGTGATGCGCAGTTCAAAGACCTTCTGAAGGGTCAAGGGTCAGGTGATGCACAGGACAAAGACATGCTGAGTGATCAAAAGTCAAGTGATGCACAGGACAAAGACCTTCTGAAGGGTCAAGGGTCAGATGATGCACAGTTCAAAGATCTTCCGAAGGGTCAAGGGTCTGGTGATGCACACTACAAAGACCTTCCGATGGGTCAAGGGTCAGGTGATGCACAGTTCAAAGACCCTCTGAAGGGTCAAGGGTCAGGTGATGCACAGGACAAAGACATTCTGAGTGGTCACGGATCAGGTGATGCACAGGACAAAGACCTTCTGAAGGGTCAAGGGTCAGATGATGCACAGTTCAAAGATCTTCCGAAGGGTCAAGAGTCTGGTGATGCACAGTACAAAGACCTTCCGATGGGTCAAGGGTCAGGTGATGCACAGGTCAAAGACCTTCTGAAGGGTCAAGGGTCAGGTGATGCACAGGACAAAGACATGCTGAGTGATCAAAAGTCAAGTGATGCACAGTTCAAAGATCTTCCGAAGGGTCAAGGGTCTGGTGATGCACACTACAAAGACCTTCCGATGGGTCAAGGGTCAGGTGATGCACAGTTCAAAGACCCTCTGAAGGGTCAAGGGTCAGGTGATGCACAGGACAAAGACATTCTGAGTGGTCACGGATCAGGTGATGCACAGGACAAAGACCTTCTGAAGGGTCAAGGGTCAGATGATGCACAGTTCAAAGATCTTCCGAAGGGTCAAGAGTCTGGTGATGCACAGTACAAAGACCTTCCGATGGGTCAAGGGTCAGGTGATGCACAGGTCAAAGACCTTCTGAAGGGTCAAGGGTCAGGTGATGCACAGGACAAAGACATTCTGAGTGGTCAAGGATCAGATGCACAAGACCAAGACATTCTGTGGGTTAACAAGTCAGGTGATGCACAGGACAAAGCCCGTCTCAGCGGTCAAGAGTCAAGTGATACACAGGAGAAGGACCTTTCGAAGGGACAAGGGTCAGGTGATGTAAAGGACCAAGACATTTTGTGGGGTCAAGGTTCAGGTGATGCTCATGACAAAGATATTCTGATAGGTCAAGGGTCAGATGATGCACTGGACGAAGACATTCTGATGTGATGCACAGGACAAAGACATTGTGATGGATTAAGGGTCAGATGATGCACAGGACAAAGACATTCTAATAGGTCAAGGGTCGGGTGATCCACAGGACAAAGACACTCTGAGGGGTCAAGGTTCAGGTGATGTGCAGGACAAAGACATTTTGGTGGGTCAAGGGTCAGGTGATGTATAGGACAAAGATATTCTGATAGGTCAAGGGTCAGGTGATGCAAAGGACAAAGACATTGATGGATCAAGGATCAGGGGATGGTCAAAGACAGTGTGATTGGTCAAGGGTCAGGTGATGTGCAGGACAAAGACATTCTGATGTGATGCACAGGACAAAGACATTGTGATGGATCAAGGGTTAGGTGATGCACAGGACAAAGACATTGTGATGGGTCAAGGGTCAGGTGATGTGCAGGAGAAAGATATTCTGATAGGTCAAGGGTCAGGTGATGCAAAGGACAAAGACATTGATGGATCAAGGGTCAGGTGATGCACAGGACAAAGATATTGTGATGGGTCAAGGGTCAGGTGATGTGCATGACAAACATATTCAGATAGGTCAAGGGTCAGGTGATGCACAGGACAAAGACATTCTGATAGGTCAAGGGTCAGGTGATGCACAGGACAAAGACATTGTGATGAGTCAAGGGTCAGGTGATGTGCAGGACAAAGACATTCTGATAGGTCAAGGGTCAGGTGATGCACATAACAAAGACTTTCAGTTGGATCATGTGTCAGGTGAAGTACTGGATAACAACATTGTTATGACACAAAGGTCTGGTAATGCACAGGAAAAAACTATACTGAGGGGTCTAGGGTCAGCCGATGCACCAGACGAAGACATTATGGGGGATGATGAAGAGTCAGGTGAGGGCTTTACAGGTGAATGTTGTCTCCACCCCCTGTCAGCGTGTATGGAATCACTTATTGAGTGTTTCCATGAGTGAACAATTCCTAGTTTTATGAATTTTAAGAAGTCATTTTAGTTAGGGATCGTATCCGTCCAACGTTCGTTTGCTAGATGTTTTAAACGATGAAAAAAACCGTCCATGCAAACGATGGGTGTATGAGTTGATCGTTTTTAAAAAAACGTCTGTCAGATAAAGACGATCGCCGGAAATCTCCGGCAACCTACGGTAAGGGTGCCGGTCGTCTTTTCACACCTCGAACAAAGGTGCAGACGTTTTCTAGCAAACGATTGAAAGTCTCCTGGCAAACGATCGGCTCGAAAGTAGTCCCGCTTTACAGACCCAAAAACAACAACAACGGCCGTGTCGCTTGAGGCCGTGAAAAACGGATTATGAGAACGGAACACAAATTAATGTTGTTTTCTTTTCCAGATTTTTGCTATACGTGTGCTGCTTGACTATATCTTAGAATCGGTTACGGTGTAATTCGTTAATAAACAAAATATTATGGAACCATGATATCGTTTTATGAACGTGCGATTCGAATCTTATGTATTTTGCAGAATACGGGCTTTGCGCATTTTGGAATGCGGCTTTCAAAAAAGTCAGTCCTAGATTACCATTTGATTTGATTTGATTTTTATTTCACCATGCATAACAATAATGTTTAGTAAACAAAATATAATAGTGGCGGGATGAAAACCCAGAGGGGTTTGTTTTATCCCAAAATAATTATTATATTTACAAAGATGATAATATGCGGTAAACTCTATCATAGTGAGACAAAAACACAAATTTAATTTCCAACTTCCACAGACGGCAAACAGAATAGATGTCTAATTATGTTCCAGTAATAAATACGAGTATATCCTCGATTTGAATAATGAGAGCGAAACGTGAGATTTTAACTGAGAGGGTAAATTGTTCCATATTTTAGGACCCTTTATTTTAGTACTATAAAAAGATAAGTCAGAGTAATAAAAGTCGCGATATAAATTTAATTTAGCCTGTCTAGTTGGGTACCTGTGGACAACAGATAATTTTGAAAAATATGATCTGAAAGTGTTTGGAATTAGGTCTGTATGATTGAAAAATTTGTCAACAAAAATTAACACCTGGTAGTCGTTTATTTGTTTTATGGACAATATTTGTAATTTTTGGAATGAGATGATCATAGTTTTACTTTAACAATTATTATCACGTTTGATTACAGATAAATGTCGAGTGAAACATTAGAATCTAATGCGTATATTTTTTCTCTTTCAGGACGATGCGTAAACGCAGAAATTTACAAGACAAGACATTCACCATAGATAATGGTTTTGTAATGGTTTTACACCATTACAAAACCATTATCTATGGTGAATGTCTTGTCTTGTAAATTTCTGCGTTTACGCATCGTCCTGAAAGAGAAAAAATATACGACAGACACGTGTTCTTCATCGCTCTTTATTTTCCCGCCATGCGGGAGCAGTCCTGTGTCGACTTTTCTATGCTGGGGATATACGGCAGTCGAAATGGAAGGCCACGTGCGTGTACGCGTGTGCTCCTTGACCGTACACAAGCTGGGTTTTTTTTCAGACAGACACGTAGAATAAATTGCGATATTTCTAAAATATTAAAGCTAAACGCGCGTGTTGATGACACATGATTTTCCCTATGGACTGCAATACAGTACACAGGCCAAATAACATAAGAAACCTTTCCATTTTTTGGTTTATTTAACGTAAAACATAGTCGATTTGCCGAGAATTTTCGGCGATATACCGACATTAGTTTTTTTTTATCAATTTCCTTGAAAACGCATTCATAAAATAAATATTTAAATACATTTTTTATCTCGAGTATTATAGGATGATGAAAATATAAATATCATTTCTGTCTCTTCAGCTCTTTTCATGTTATATGTATTGGGAAAAGTGTAACACGATTTGCCAGTGAGGTATTAAAACGTGCTCTGAAGTGGGCGAATTTCAGCGGAATTCCCCACAAATCGTGTTACACGTTTTCCGGTAAACATTACAAGAAAACCGCTGAAGATACAAAAATCATATAATAGTTTCATGGTCCCATAATACTCGCGATGAAAAATATTTATTTAGATTTCTATTGTATCCATGCGTTTTCAAGGAAAGTGATCAAAACCTAGTGTCGGCATTATCGCGAAAATTTCCAGGCGTATCGACACCATTTTTCCCCGGTAGACTTCCGTATCGCCCTGAATAACATGGAAATATTTATCAACCTAAATATTTCTGAAACGGGTATTTCTTTAAGTTAAATAGTAACTGAACAGAATTCAGATCAGTAAGATATCGGCAGAGTTATCTGTTGATTACCTTTTCCGGCCTATTCAAAGAAAATGTTTACACCGTGCATACATGGGGAGGGTGTTATTAAACCATTCAGTTTTATTTGCGTACGTGATACTTTCATTATCACAGCTAGATGGTTGTCATTTTCATAGAAAAATTTTGCACACAAACAGCGACTTCCCGTAATCAAACCTTTAAAACAAACGCGGAAGGCGATTAAAGTGTAATTTATTTCCTCTGTATTAAACCCGTTTACACATTCGCTGATAGCGCTATATTTTGTTACACATGTGCGCAGTTGAGAGCTAAGGCACGGCCTGTTCACCCAGTGTGTATTTATGCGCAGCTTAACACGTGCGATCGTCTTTTGTCAGCCGACAATCGTTTTCTCCCAAACGACGACGTTTTCTTCCGAACGACAGCGGCACCTTCGGCAGTCTTCGGTGATGGTTTTTTTGATCGTTTGCTACACAAAAAAACGATGGTGCAAACGATGGGTGTAGTAGCTGAACGTTTTTTTCCATCGTTTAAAACGTCTCAACAGCAAACGATGGTTGGATACCGTCCCTTACCATACCTTAATTATCCCTGCCGGATCCTGGTCAGGGGATATAAAATCACTGTTTGTGTGTGTGTCTGTCAGATTTTCCCTTTCACGCGATCACTTGACAACTACTGATTCAATTCACTCCAAATATACCTTAAAGGTGAAATAAATGCAAAGGTTTTTAAATTCTCCGTTTTACATTTAATATAGGTTGAAAACTGATAGAAATACCAGTATATCTACTTCACTTGATTAATCTGAATTATCTTGTCTGCTAGAATCTTTTTAAAAGTTGATACCCCTAGCCCTGCTGAATTCAGATAAGTTTGCAAAACGTCATCGCTTATCTTTCCTTGATTTCCTTGATTGTGACGTCATGTCAGATCATCCGGTCGGAGACTGAACGTTACAAGTATTGACGACCGGCCAGTTCATCATACCAGCGTCAAACAAGGGTAGATAAGCTATGCGGATTTCATTTCTGAAATCGGCGGGGCTGGAGATACCAACTTCGAAGCACTTTTCGAAAGCTACCAGGAGACAAAATACTTCAAATAAAACCAAATGAAGTAGTTAGGCTAATATTTCCATCATTAAATGGACCACGAAGAATATAAAAAGGAAAATATGAAAACCTTTGCATTTCACCTTTAACATATAACCAGAGAATAGTTCTCAGTCGATTGATTTAGAGGTCACTAGATCAAAGATCAAGGTCACTTGGGCTAAAAAATCTTTGAAAAAAAAGAGAGAGAAATATCCAGACAATGTGTATATAGTGCCTATGAGCCAAAGAAATAACCTTGGTTTATGTTTAATTCAAAAGGTCAACAGCGCTCGAAATTACGCTTGTCTACTTGTGATTTTCGCAAGTGACAAGTAAAAAAAAGTGACTTGTCACCTGCGACAACAAAGGCATGAAGTGCCAACGTCTATATTTGTAACAGATATATACTTCACCTAACAAAACGTGTGTAGCATAGTTTCCGCAGGCCCTAAAGTTAATAAAATTAATGTGATTCCATGGCCCGTATGACTCATGTCGTTGTTGTCACTGTCTTTTTGAAAACCGCTCTTGGGCGATTCCACCAGTTATGACCCTGAAGCATCAACATTTTAAATGTCTGGTAGCTGGTTCTATTTGTGGTTTTAATTTATCCAGGTTTTTGTACTTTCTGATAAAAAAGCTGATTTTTCAGAATGAAGTCCATGCTAATTTTCTGAGTGGTATCAGAGATGGGGAAAATTTTCTCTTACTCCAGGGCAAAATAGTGGTTTTTTTAATTTTTGCTTAGAGATTATAACAATGAGGTGGAAAACAATTCTATTATCATCAAAGATAATGAATATCAGTATATTCTATAAAGTTTGTCATTATTACACTATTTAGTGGGTAGTTTTTCTATGATGTAGACCTCAACTTGGTGTTACGTGCATGACACTCAAATTTATGATAGAAAATGTGTAAAAAAATTCCTCACTAAGTTTTAATGATATATTAGGCACACCTGGTTTCCTCTAACTTTGCGTTGAGGTTAACATAATTATTCAGTTTCCCCCAAAATAAGGCATGGTAAGTTATATAATAGCCATGTTGAACATAACGCACCAATTATTAGGATGACATTACATGTTGAATTTTTGCCTACAGATACTAATGAAAAGTGAATCTTTCTCATAATGAAAAGTGATTGGCATATATTCATAGTGCACCATTTCCAAACTTTTCTCATCAGTATTTCCCTTGAGATATGGACAGAAGCTTTTTTTGTTACGTGCATGACACCTGAAAGATTGAGTATGTTTGAAAGTGTACTCTCGTGCCCCAGTTACCAGTTTGTATTGGTGAAAGTTGTCTCGCCCTAACTTTGACTTTAGGTTTGCACACACATGTAACCATTTAATTTCATATTGAGGTGGTGTAAGTTAATCTGATAGACATTTTAAATATATGTCACGTACGTAACATGCACATTATGGGTGTGATGTAAGGTAATATTCTCTGTGTTTTTTCTCAGATATGGCGGTAAAGGGGACTGATTTTTCTTATGATAAAAAGGCACATTTACACATGCAATGACACAAATGAGCACTCTAGTAAGATATTTTCATAGTTTCTCATAACAAAAATAATAATATTTTTCTTCATCATGGAAGTAAACTGTGTTACATCATTTTCCTCATGGATTCTGGTCGCCATATTTATATCAACAAGAGGTCACTGTCGTCAAGTCTTACATCTTGTGTTCAAGTCTTACATCCAGTGTTCAATAGGCCAAATTATTGTCTTGTGTTAGCTAATTCAGTGGTCATGTGGAGGGAGCAGTGAATACACGTAGTTAATTACTTAATACATACATTGTATATATGCCGAGTTCTGGCAACATGTATTATACAATGTATTTCAAGTGACACAAGCAAAGTGAATCCAATGAGGACAAGAATGTTACTAACATAAGTATACATTTAGGTCCACATCTTTCACTAAATACATGCACTGCAACAACAAGATATGCTATAATTTGCACAGAAACTTAAATTTAGCATGCATATTTTGTATGTCTCGTTAAAATTTTATTGTACTTTAAATTATTGTTAATTTCTTCAAAAACATTTGGTATATGACCTACTCTTCTGAGAAAATTACTTTCTATCTGTTTTAACAAAATTTCTGGGTGCTGACTTCATCCATCAGACTTACTTGTACCACACTTTCACAGTGTCACGCACGTAACGCCAAACTGTCACGCACGTAACAGCATTATTTCTGTAAGCCCAGCTAATTCTTCAATAGACACAGTCAAGCTATGTTTTGTATGGTGTAGTCACATGTCCATACCAGGATATTTGAGCAAAACAGAGGAGTTTTGATCACAGGATTCACAGGCTTTTTCAAATGAGTTGACTACCCCTACAAATTTTCCATTTTGTGAGTCACGCATGTAACACTGAGTTTATTGTTGTTCATTTCTTGTGTTTATGATAGATATATAACTTGGACCATATACATTGTTCGACTAAACCCTCTATCATAGCAAAGGTAACACGTAGGGTAGAAGGAAAACTGGACAATTAGCTGCCTGAAATGTCTTGGAAATTAGCCTCTGAATGTCACACATGTAACGCCGGAATCGCCCTCTCCTGTGTGCGAAGATAGAAAAAACCTCATGACAGTCGAGTGATTATGGTACACATGATTTCATTAGCCTAATTACCCCATCCAGTCAATCAGTGTAGCCGATAGAATATGCAGCCTGGAGATAACACGTTGTTTGGTCATGGTGGTTCGATCATTTCGGTTGAATAGAGAGTCAGTGGCAACTATTCTGTGACGATAATATGGATAGTTTTCTGAAACATCAGAATGAAACCCCCAGAATGTGATTCCATGGCCCGTATGACTCATGTCGTTGTTGTCACTGTCTTTTTGAAAACCGCTCTTGGGCGATTCCACCAGTTATGACCCTGAAGCATCAACATTTTAAATGTCTGGTAGCTGGTTCTATTTGTGGTTTTAATTTATCCAGGTTTTTGTACTTTCTGATAAAAAAGCTGATTTTTCAGAATGAAGTCCATGCTAATTTTCTGAGTGGTATCAGAGATGGGGAAAATTTTCTCTTACTCCAGAGCAAAATAGTGGTTTTTTTAATTTTTGCTTAGAGATTATAACAATGAGGTGGAAAACAATTCTATTATCATCAAAGATAATGAATATCAGTATATTCTATAAAGTTTGTCATTATTACACTATTTAGTGGGTAGTTTTTCTATGATGTAGACCTCAACTTGGTGTTACGTGCATGACACTCAAATTTATGATAGAAAATGTGTAAAAAAAATCCTCACTAAGTTTTAATGATATATTAGGCAAACCTGGTTTCCTCTAACTTTGGGTTGAGGTTAACATAATTATTCAGTTTCCCCCAAAATATAAGGCATGGTAAGTTATATAATAGCCATGTTGAACATAACGCACCAATTATTAGGATGACATTACATGTTGAATTTTTGCCTACAGATACTAATGAAAAGTGAATCTTTCTCATAATGAAAAGTGATTGGCATATATTCATAGTGCACCATTTCCAAACTTTTCTCATCAGTATTTCCCTTGAGATATGGACAGAAGCTTTTTTTGTTACGTGCATGACACCTGAAAGATTGAGTATGTTTGAAAGTGTACTCTCGTGCCCCACCCTTACAGAAATTTAAGGTTGCAGCAAGCTCACATTGTGTGTCTGTTGTTAGCTAACATGGTTAGCTGGCCACTAGCTTGCCTTGAGCTTGCCACTAGCTCACATTTGAAACATTGCAAGCTTGCAATTGGTGATTCTGCAACCTACTGCAACTTAGCCGCAACCTTGCGCAACTTAGCTGCAACCTAGCGCAACTCAGCTGCAAGCTAGCAGACGCTTACCTAACCTAATTAAGCCTGCGAGCTAGCGCAAGCTTGCGGCTAGCTTGTATTACTTTGCAGTCAGCTTGCGCTAGCTCGCAGCCAGTTTGCGCTAGCTCGTGGTCAGCTTGCGCAAGCTGGCAAGCTCGCCAAAACAATGCTTTTCCAGACCTGCGAGCTCGCATGTTGGCCTGGAGTTGAATGTAGGCCTAAAGTACAAGATACAGCATTTTTAAAACAATTTTTATATAAAAATATAACTTTTTATCCTACAAATCACAAAAGTTTATCTTTACTATTATAATAATGATTCTGATCAGAAAAAAAGGCATATTTTTAGAAACTTGGCAACTGTCTGAATATCATTCATGAGTTTAATTTAATTTTCTCTTGTATTTTCATCTCATTCTGTATTGCTAGTTGTATCATATACATGTATAGTCTGTTTACTGGAATTTCATCCCAGGATGTAAATTCTGGCCATGAAAATGGATAAATTAAAATAATAAAAAAAGGAAAAAAATGTTTTCAACAGATTTTCAAAACAGATTCTCTCTCTGGGTCCAGGCATCTGTATTATATGGACATTAGTAACAACAGTATGGTACATGTATGTATTTTTTTGCAAACTTGTTCTTGCAGCATTAAATGAATAATTAATCTGACTTGTAGACCTACAGGCCCAATAAGTTACTTGTGAACAATATATCAGTCTGTGCATACTTGATCCTGAATCCATACTGTTTTCAATATAAACTGTATTCAGATCCCCAGACTGAACTATAAATACATTTACATTAATTCATGGTTGAAGTTTAAGGCAGTATTATCTCACCTTGAGCTTGGTAGCAAGCTAAACACTTTTTACCTCTCCAACTTCTTGACCTGCTGTACTTGCAAGTGTAGTTCAATCTATAAAACTTTGCTTAACTGAGCTTCCACCAAAAACTACACTGAAAGTAACATATTTCTCCATGGTTCTGTCAGCTTGACTGTTGCTGTCCTAAACTCTCTGTAACTGCATGAAGCATGGTACATAGAACTATCACAGAAAACCAAAGAGCCAAACTGAAAAGTGTCTTGACCTGTTGAAGATCAGTTGAACTCTGAATTTGAATGTTGGTCATCTGATATTACACCCTTCTTGGAAAGAGCTAGTTCCCATAGATACCAGGGATCCCATGCTGGGCATTAAATCAAAACCATCTGCTACAAGTATGTACTTCCTGCCCTTTGCGCAAGCTCGCAAGCTCGCCAATAACAGTTCGTTATATACTGTAGGTTGCCTAAAAATATGGCAATCTTGCTAGCTTGCCTGAAAATATTGCAGGCTTGCGCTAGCTTGCCATGCCAAGGTGCAAGCTCACAATCCTTGGCAGACCTATATTGTTAGCTTGCACAAGCTTGCTGCACTCTTGTGCCAGCTTGCTGCGAGCTGGCACAAGCTTGCAGCAGTCTTGTGCTAGCTTGCCGCAAGCTGGCGCAAGCTTGTTGGAGGCATGTTAGCTTAAGGTAAGCTTGTGTTAGCTAGTTGCAACCTTAAATTTCTGTAAGGGCAGTTACCAGTTTGTATTGGTGAAAGTTGTCTCGCCCTAACTTTGACTTTAGGTTTGCACACACATGTAACCATTTAATTTCATATTGAGGTGGTGTAAGTTAATCTGATAGACATTTTAAATATATGTCACGTACGTAACATGCACATTATGGGTGTGATGTAAGGTAATATTCTCTGTGTTTTTTCTCAGATATGGCGGTAAAGGGGACTGATTTTTTTTATGATAAAAAGGCACATTTACACATGCAATGACACAAATGAGCACTCTAGTAAGATATTTTCATAGTTTCTCATAACAAAAATAATAATATTTTTCTTCATCATGGAAGTAAACTGTGTTACATCATTTTCCTCATGGATTCTGGTCGCCATATTTATATCAACAAGAGGTCACTGTCGTCAAGTCTTACATCTTGTGTTCAAGTCTTACATCCAGTGTTCAATAGGCCAAATTATTGTCTTGTGTTAGCTAATTCAGTGGTCATGTGGAGGGAGCAGTGAATACACGTAGTTAATTACTTAATACATACATTGTATATATGCCGAGTTCTGGCAACATGTATTATACAATGTATTTCAAGTGACACAAGCAAAGTGAATCCAATGAGGACAAGAATGTTACTAACATAAGTGGGGGCAGAGTGTTTACACTGTGCTTGGTTTACATGACACGTACAGATGATATGCGGACTCTTCCCTCACTGACTGACCATGCACTGATCACGCGATACTTCTGCACTGATTGGTCAGAGATTAAGCTCTTTGTTTTATCCGAGTAGCGTGGGTCAGTCTTGGTCAGTTTGGCTTTGCAGTTTGCATTCATCGGACGTGTCAAAGTCACACAGCAGTTTTCGTTTATTGTCCACCTTCCACCCCAACCACCGCCTTGTTACTGTGGGACTGTTTCAGTATTTGGGCCTCAAACAATGTCCATTATGCTGTCAGCCCGGGACATTGCCTTTACCCCCAAGTCGACTTGCAGTACGGGTCGCAACCAGATGACCCAGCACGTACTTGCATTTTACCTCTTGGGTGTACTTTGTCACGGCTGCATAGCGCCGCTAGGACGCAGTGTTTGGGCCCAACTTGCTGAGCAGCCCCCTTATGCCAAATGTTATATGTTTTAATAGTTTTACTTTAATAAAATTATAGAACTGAAGCTGATGTGTTGCGTGTTTATGTAAATATACATTTAGGTCCACATCTTTCACTAAATACATGCACTGCAACAACAAGATATGCTATAATTTGCACAGAAACTTAAATTTAGCATGCATATTTTGTATGTCTCGTTAAAATTTTATTGTACTTTAAATTATTGTTAATTTCTTCAAAAACATTTGGTATATGACCTACTCTTCTGAGAAAATTACTTTCTATCTGTTTTAACAAAATTTCTGGGTGCTGACTTCATCCATCAGACTTACTTGTACCACACTTTCACAGTGTCACGCACGTAACGCCAAACTGTCACGCACGTAACAGCATTATTTCTGTAAGCCCAGCTAATTCTTCAATAGACACAGTCAAGCTATGTTTTGTATGGTGTAGTCACATGTCCATACCAGGATATTTGAGCAAAACAGAGGAGTTTTGATCACAGGATTCACAGGCTTTTTCAAATGAGTTGACTACCCCTACAAATTTTCCATTTTGTGAGTCACGCATGTAACACTGAGTTTATTGTTGTTCATTTCTTGTGTTTATGATAGATATATAACTTGGACCATATACATTGTTCGACTAAACCCTCTATCATAGCAAAGGTAACACGTAGGGTAGAAGGAAAACTGGACAATTAGCTGCCTGAAATGTCTTGGAAATTAGCCTCTGAATGTCACACATGTAACGCCGGAATCGCCCTCTCCTGTGTGCGAAGATAGAAAAAACCTCATGACAGTCGAGTGATTATGGTACACATGATTTCATTAGCCTAATTACCCCATCCAGTCAATCAGTGTAGCCGATAGAATATGCAGCCTGGAGATAACACGTTGTTTGGTCATGGTGGTTCGATCATTTCGGTTGAATAGAGAGTCAGTGGCAACTATTCTGTGACGATAATATGGATAGTTTTCTGAAACATCAGAATGAAACCCCAGCCGAATGAATGAATGAATGACCGTATGTCATTGTCACTGTCTGATTAATCTGTTACTACCTTTGACCCTGTCCCAGCCATTAAATTGTGGTGATTAGGGCCATCCTTAATAATAAGTTTGTTGCGCGTAACCCGACCGAGTGTCCAAAAATCCAAACACAAGCCTGAATTTAACAATATCTTGCTTTATTTCTACCTTGAAGATACCTTGTTTTCTATACTGAAATAATTCTGCTGCCAGACAAAAAGTATTTTTCAAATGACCTTGGTATCTGGACAAAATCACACTAATCTCTTCCACCCTCCCCGAAAGGAAAACCTGACCTTAAAAAAAAAAAAAAATTACCTACCTTCCGACCCAACTTCCTGAGGTAGGGTCGGGCTACATCGTAATATTTTGAGACAACTGCTGACAGCCAGTTGACAAGTAAAACAACTAGTCACTTGTCACCTGGGACAAGTAATTTTGTACAAACATTTCAACCCCTGGGTCAAAGGTCAAGTTCACTCGAGCCAGAGAAACTGTAAAAAATGGAAAATCTCCTTTTCCAAGACCAGAGTTGGTTTAAAACTTGATGACTATCTTGCATATGAGACAGAGAGTAACCATATTTACTTTGAAGTCAAAGGTCAGACAAAGGTCTAGGTCACCTACGCCAAAACAGGGATTGAAAAGTAACCATTTTACTTGCCAAATGCGAGTAGATTTGTATTTTGGCGACCAAAAAAAAGTGCTACATGTCACCAGCAAAAAAGCATGGTGATGGTTGTTTTTTTTAACGAGAATAGATTATTCGTGTTCTTCAGCCCATTGATTTCGTTGTCAAGGAAGTTCCCTCAATCTCCGCGCAGTTGTCTTGTTCCGTATGTAGTCCTGTTACGATACGCAGTGCACACAGGTCAACCTCGCCACCAGGGGTCGCTCTCCGCTGGAAAATTGGCCGCTCCGACGAACCCCTGGGACGACGGTCGCTGAAAATTGGTCCCATAATACATTGAAAAATTCTTTCACGTGGCCCCTTCCGGTTCCATTGGAACATATCCTATTCTTTATAGAACGTCAGTCATGAGTCATTTTCATGGCCAGTGTCATAACGTCATGACGTCAGAATAAAAAATGTTTCGCAAGAATGCATAAAGAATTCTAGTAGGCTACGTCATCTTTCAGACGCGCTCGTAACATTCATGACGTCGGGACGTCGGCTTGATCCCCACAGATACGCTCTCGTTATGTTCTAAATTCTAGGGTTTTGTGTTCTGTCCAATGACCGATCGTACTGCCGAGCGCCCTCCCAGAGCATAGTAGGGAGGACAGGACCGGATAGCTCTGGTTTCGAGATTGCACACAGGTTCGGAAACCGGCGTATTCTATTCAAGCCGTATGCTGTTCGTATGTGACTGAGCCTCGTTTTCGATTCTATCGTAGTTGACATTTCCGCCATTTTTAGCTGCATTCGGTGACGACAGAATGGCATGGTCGAAGTTTGTAATAGCATTATTCATCCTTGCGTTTGTGATTCCTATAACCATGGCAAAGCAATCCAATCTTATGCAGTTTTTGACTAGCAAACGGCAACTACCCAGC
>JAVTVY010039650.1:0-19238 GCA_036873755.1 Hanleya hanleyi | reverse complement strand
AATGATTGTGGTCGACTCTTCAAACGACCCAGTCGGTTTAGACAGCACCAACGTTTGATGCATGCCCCGTCTCTACGGTTTGGGAGACAACTTTCCACTAAAGAGGGGCCGCGGAAGGTCAGACCCAGTGAAGATGAACCCGGAGAGACGAACGCCACTGGTGATGCGATGACGAAGAGCCTGCCTATACCCACGGTCCAGGAGGGCGTGGATATCCAGCCGGACCCCACTGTTACGGTTTCGAGTCATACGCCTGATAACATCGAACATTTTCTGGACGAGCCCATAAATGTTCCTAGCGATCTCTTACAGGGCGCCCATCCAGTGAGTGACATCTATCGGCGCCATTGGTCCATGATACGGCACTGTTTCAACCGTCATCGCCCTATTCAAGATATTTACAATTTCCGACTGACCGACCTCGCCCGTCTACGTAGCTACGTAGAAGCCATCTTCAAAGATCAAACTACGGCCTTCAAATTGAATCTGGCGTTTGTTTATGTGCTGCAGCATAAAGAGACAGTCCAAGTCCGATACTTTTACCCGAGCAGTAACATCCAGGTATTTGACCAACCGTTTACCATCATTAAACGAGTGTCGCTAGAGACGATGCTGGAGAAACTGAACACCGTGGATCCCTTGGAATGGGCCCGGTTGCAACGCCCCAACACCAAGTGGACAGTGGACAGTGTGACCAATGTTACGTTCTTCGTGACCAAGCTGACCGACCAACCCATCGGGTGAATGTATTCACCCAGGCACTGATAGATACTCAGAATGCACAAGCAACTATCTGAGGATATGTTGCCTCAATGGTATCCTGGGCTGCCCGATGATGATTAGAATAAACGGTTCAAAGCGAACATGGCCGAAGATGGAACTTTCTGAAATGAAGACTTCTGATTGGACAAGAATACATCTAACGGACAGGAACGAATATGACAGATGCAAATGGTGGCCTCTGATTGGACAAGTCTTCTTGAAGTGTAACACCAAGTGGATAGTGGAGATAATGACCAATGTTGCGTTCTTCGTGGTTAAACTGACCACCACCTCCATCGGATGAAAGTATTCACCCATGCACTGATAGATACTCAGAATGCGCAAACAACTATCTGAGGATATGTTGCCTCAACGACGATGATTAGAATAAACGGTTCAGATGGCACTTTCTGAAGTGGAGACTTCTGATTGTACAAGAATACATCTAACGGACAGGAACGAATATGAAACATGCAAATGGTGGCCTCTGATTGGATAAGAATCTTCTTGAATTGTAAATATACCCAACGCGGCTCCCCCAGCGTGGGTATGATGTAACATTGGGAAAATAAACTATATGAAAAAAACTTCTTGTTGTTGTTGTTCTCTCATGTGTCATCCTTGTTGTTGTTGTTGTTCTCTCTCTGGTCTATATCATGGCGTTATGTTAGAGTGTTAAGGTGTAACGACGGGCGTTGACGGGCATCACCGCATTTCGAAGAATTAGTGACAATTCCATGGAATATCAGAGCTTCTGAGCTATTTCACCAGGGCGTTGAAGCATTAAGAATGGTGTCGGTGGGCGTTGCTACAAGATGACACATCACACGGTCCATTTGGACCGCGGATGGTCCTTCTCTACACCAAATAACATCCTTCACTGCTAAAAAAGGCCCACTTTCGCTACAATTTGTACTAATGACGTCACCAATGACGTCACAGATGCTATAAATATCCCTGAAATCAGGGTCTATACTCCGAGAGCTACAACATGATACCCCACACGACGCATTCGCAACGCGGGTGGTCCATCTCTACACCAAATACCTTCCTGCACTGCCCCAAAAGGCTCACTTTCGCTAATACTCCTACTGATGACGTCATCGATGACGTCACAGATGACGCGGACACCCCTCAAATCGGAATGTACACCCCGAGAACTACAAGATGACACCTTCCAGGACGCATTCGAACCGTGAATAGCCCATCTCGACCCCAAATACCTTCATGTACTGCCCGAAAATGTCCACTTTCGCTACTACTCGTACCGATGGCGTCACCGATGACGTCACAGATGACGCGAACATCCCTCAAATCGGAATGTACACCCGAGAACTACAAGATGACACCTTCGAGGACGCATTCGAACCGTGAATAGCCCATCTCGATCCCAAATACCTTCATGTACTGCCCGAAAATGTCCACTTTCGCTACTACTCGTACCGATGACGTCACCGATGATGTCACAGATGACGCGGACATCCCTCAAATCGGAATGTACACCCGAGAACTACAAGATGACACCTTCCAGGACGCATTCGAACCGTGAATAGCCCATCTCGACCCCAAATACCTTCAGGTACTGCCCGAAAATGGCCATTTTCGCTACTACTCGTACCGATGACGTCACCGATGACGCGAACATCCCTCAAATCGGAGTGTACACCCCGAGAACTACAAGATGACACCTTTCAGGACGCATTCGAACCGTGATTAGCCCATCTCGACCCCAAATAACTTCCTTCGCTGCCCCAAAATGGCCACTTTACTTACTACAACCAACTGCGCATGCGCAGATTAACGCGACATGCATTCAAAAACAC
Source organism: Hanleya hanleyi (assembly GCA_036873755.1). NCBI lineage: Eukaryota > Metazoa > Mollusca > Polyplacophora > Lepidopleurida > Hanleyidae > Hanleya > Hanleya hanleyi. The sequence goes on along the minus strand of JAVTVY010039650.1, from coordinate 16,653 downwards.
ACCATTCTGACTCTACCCCACACAAGCTTCACTTTGACACCTCACACGACCCATTCGAACCGTGATTAGCTCATCTCTAACCCAAACACACCCCTACATAGCACCCAAAATGCCTGTTTTCTATACTACGGCCAGACTGCGCATGCGCAGACTATTGAACACGGACGAACCATTAGTGTAGTCAAGTGCTCCTCCACGAGAGCTTCAAAATAAGACCTCACTCGACCCCATTGGACCATGAGTGGCCCACCTAGACTCCAACATGTCCACCCCGTATGGGCCTATACACCCATAGCCATGCAGTATAGGCCTATGGGCCTACCCAGGCCTCGGTGACTTTTTTCAAAAATTTCACCGATTCGCTCCGCAACACTTCCTATCGTGTTCTAAATGACGAGACGAGTAAAACGAGACCCCACAACCCTACCGCAAATGTATAGAAGTGGGTTTCCCAGTAGGATAAACATTGAACCTATACCCCAGTATGGGTCTATATGGGGCTCGGTGACTTTTTTCAAAAATTTCACCGATTCGCACGGGGACACTTCCTATCATGTTCTAAATGACGAGACGAGTAAAACGAGACCCCACAACCCTACCGCAAATGTATAGAAGTACGTTTCCCAGGGGGACAAACATCGATCCTATACCCTCAGTATGGGACTATATGAGGCTATATCGTACTTTTTCAAAAATTTCACCGATTCGCACGGGGACACTTCCTATCATGTTCTAAATGACGAGACGAGTAAAACGAGACCCCACAACCCTACCGCAAATGTATAGAAGTACGTTTCCCAGGGGGACAAACATTGATCCTATACCCTCAGTATGGGACTATATGGGGTTCGGTGACTTTTTTCAAAAATTTCACCGATTCGCACGGGGACACTTCCTATCATGTTCTAAATGACGAGACGAGTAAAACGAGACCTCACAACCCTACCGCAAATGTATAGAAGTACGTTTCCCAGGGGGACAAACATCGATCCTATACCCTCAGTATGCGACTATATGAGGCTATATCGTACTTTTTCAAAAATTTCACCGATTCGCACGGGGACACTTCCTATCATGTTCTAAATGACGAGACGAGTAAAACGAGACCTCACAACCCTACCGCAAATGTATAGAAGTACGTTTCCCAGGATGGTCCTATACCTCCCATACCCCATATAGGCATTTTCCCGTAATTTAGGATAAAGTCCGTATTCCGTATTTTTTCAGGAAAATTTTTACATACACCCACCCTGGAACTAGGGAAAGATAACTCTGTTGATAGACAAGCCCCGTTAAGCCCGGCGACCTATATACCCCTCATACCCCATATAGGCATTTTCCCAGGTTTTTCGATAAAGTCCGTGTTCCGTATTTTTTTTCAGGAAAAATTTTACATGCACCCACCCAGCCATCAAATACCCCTTCACCTAGGCTTCACGTTGATACCTCACTCGACCCCATTCGACCATTAGGGGCTCCCTAGGTGCCAAAACGTCTATTTTCATACCCTTGGGCCACCGCGCATGCGCAGAATGACCCTAATTCAACCCCACACCCAGTCCAGCAGATGCCCCTTCATGAATGCTTCACTTTGATACCTCACTCGATCCCATTGGACCATTAGGGGCTCCCCTAGCTCCAAAAAGGCTATTTTCATGCCCTTGGGCCACCGCGCATGCGCAGAAGGCCGATATGTCAACCCCACACCCAGTCCATCAGATGCCCCTTCACGAATGCTTCACTTTGATACCTCACTCGACCCCATTGGACCATTGGGGGCTGCCCTAGCTCCAAAACGTCTATTTCCATACCCTTGGGTCACCGCGCATGCGCAGAATGCCGATATTTCAACCCCACACCCAGCCCATCAGATGCTCCTTCACGAATGCTTCACATCGATACCTCACTCGACCCCATTGGTCCATTAGGGGCTTCCCTAGCTCCAAAACGTCTATTTCCATACCCTTGGGCCTCCGCGCATGCGCAGAATGCCGATAGTTCAACCCCGCGCCCAGCCCATCAGATGACCCTTCATGAATGCTTCACTTTGATACCTCACTCGACCCCATCGGTCAACTAGGGGCTCCCCTAGCTCCAAAAAGGCTATTTTCATACCCTTCGGCCACCGCGCATGCGCAGAATGCCGATATTCAACCCCACACCCAGCCCATTAGATGCCCCTTCATGAATGCTTCACATTGATACCTCACTCGACCCCATCGGTCCATTAGGGGCTCCCCTAGCTCCAAAAAGGCTATTTTCATACCCTTCGGCCACCGCGCATGCGCAGAATGCCGATAGTTCAACCCCACACCCAGCCCATTAGATGCCCCTTCACATAAGCTTCACTTTGATACCTCACTCGACCCCATCGGACCCTTAGGGGCTTCCCTAGCTCCAACACGGCTATTTTCATACCCTTCGGTCACCGCGCATGCGCAGAAGGCCGATAGTTCAACCCCACACCCAGCCCATTAGATGCCCCTTCACATAAGCTTCACTTTGATACCTCACTCGACCCAATCGGACCATTTTATCTAGGGACTACTTTTTCTCCGCGGAAGCTTTTTCCCGAGACCGAATCACCGCCAAAACCACGGCCAAACCGCATCACCGCGCATGAATACATTTTTTGTTTTTTTTTTGCCGGAACTTTTTTTTTTTCTGCCGGAAATATGCACTCATTGACCTTTGGTGTGTGGGTGGGTTCAAAATGGCGGACTGTAAGTAGCCGCCATTTTGAAAAAAAAAATTGCACGGGGTGAGTGGGTGGGTTCAAAATGGCGGCTACTTACAGTCCGCCATTTTGAACCCACCCACACACATATCCACTCAGGCCACGCCCCATTTCGTCTCATCACGCCCCAATACACCCCCAAAACCTCCCCATTTTTTGTTCTGCGCATGCGCAGTGAGGCGCTATCCTGCCGTTTTACTCTTTGTATACTACTGTCCCCCCAGTCCGTGTAAATTGACCAGAACGAGATGATATCCATTTAGCGCTGCATGGCTCGTCCCCCCAGTCCGTGTAAATTGACCAGAACGAGATGATATCCATTTAGCGCTGCATGGCTCGTCCCCCCAGTCCGTGTAAATTGACCAAAACGAGATGATATCCATTTAGCGCTGCATGGCTCGTCCCCCCAGTCCGTGTAAATTGACCAAAACGAGATGATATCCATTTAGCGCTGGCTCACAGGTTATGGCGGTCCCCCTTCAAACATTTAAAAATGGATCAAAAAGATAGATAAGTTTACTTGGCAGATTTCTAGACCACTCTAAAAGTGGCTAGCAAAACATTGTGGAATGTACACGGATTTTACTAAGAACCTTTACAAATGATGTTAACCATTTCAATGTTGATGACGTGCAGTGCACGTCACTGCTTTCTCTCCTCATTGTGTTCATGACGTACAGCGTACGTCCAAGTTCGCAGTCGTTCTGTGACAGTGACGTTGCGTCGGCGGGCGTAATTCTGTGCATTGAGAGACACGCTGATCAAACGAGAAGGTAATTCCGTTGTTACCGGCACATCCGCAAATGGCATTTCCTATTATTTTGACATCAAAGCATGGATGACACGTCTAAGTGTATAGTATTCTTGTAAAGGCCGCGACATGACAGGAGAACCCAGGTTAAACAGTGAAAGGGGACCCTATCTGGCCTGGGCTTTTTGGGACCTGTCCAGGCCTTGCCTAATTATTCTTCTTACCCCTTGAGCTAGGGGGCTGAGATTTACCGCAATATACCCTTGTCTTCAAAAACGACATTTTTCACCAATTCCAGCGTTATGAAATTACAAGGTACCTATGTTTTCAGTTCTTCTGAATCCCTGTTATTACTCGTCCACGGGAAAATTTGTTTTGGAATATCATTTTTCCAACCGTATTACTAAGAATTGTAGGATGAGAGAAAAAAAGGGAAATACAATTTTTTTTTTCTACCTTGTCACATGGCACTCGAATACCGCGTGACGGAATTACAGTGAAGTAACCTCCTAATAATATGAACACGTCTCGGTTACATATATATTCCATCAAAACTCGAATGTTTCTCATTTAATTCCTGATTTTATTCGAATCCTGAGCGCCTGGAATATACTATATCTGATTTCCATCAAGTAAAGTTTCAAATTGATAAATGTGGTTAAGCAAACCTGCGTGACGGAATTACATTTTGGTCCATGTTTAAAGGAGTTGCGATTTTTCCTATTTCACAAGATTCGGTTTTAGCCCGTCTAAAAAATTCTGAGGACAGACCGAAACACATGAATTCTGTTGTTATGTACCCGGCAATGCACGTATATTCGATTACATGTGGAAGAGCGATAACGACTGGTCAACAACATGGGCAAAATTGTCCAGGAATGACATAACCGAAATTTTGAATTATGTGACGGAATTACATTTTGGTTAAAGATTTCGTGGAATTGATGTTTTTGGTCGATTTTTCGGTCAGATTTTTCGATTTTTCTATTTATGCAATTTCTCTAAAAAAAACTCCATGATAATTAGTAAATATTAATGTGATGTGAAATAAAATAGTTTTTACCCACTTTTCATCTCGGAAAAGCAGACATTTTGAAGAAAAATGACCAAAATATTACTTTTCTGGGACCCCATGTGGCCGCTATCTTGAATTTACCCATGATCCTCTCCTCGGGGGGTTATGCAAATAGGCTCAAAATGACCCCAATATGATAAACTATCAAGTCATGGAGTGTCAGCTCTTAATTTCTTGTCGTTCCGGAGATGGCACAGAAAGTTTGGTAGCCCCCCCCCCCCCGGCATGGTTGGGTTAACGGCAAACATTTTGAAGTATTCTACTCAAAATTATATTCATAGCGACGACAAAGATTTGGGGAAATCATGGTTTCATTCGTGTTATGAAAGACATAATGGTTGTCGAAATATATCGATCTTCATGAAGGTTATTATTACTTTCACATAGCGCGATTTAGAATATCGAAACAGTCGATAAAATGGCCTAATGACCCTTCATTTTCATTGGTCAATTATCTCGGGCCCCGAGATAAATAAGTCGGGGCCCGAGATAATTATCTCGGGATCCCGAGATAATAAGTCGGGGCCCGACATAATATCACGGGATCCCGAGATAATAAGTCGGGGCCCGCGATAATATCACGGGATCCCGAGATAATAAGTCGGGGCCCGAGTTAATTAAGTCTGGGCCCGAGTTAATTAAGTCGGGCCCCGAGATAATATCACGGGATCCCGAGATAATAAGTCGGGGCCCGAGATAATTAGTCTCGAGGGATCCCGTGATAATAAGTCGGGGCCCGAGATAATTAAGTCGGGGCCCGAGATAATATCACATCCGGAGATCCCGTCACGATCCCGTGATAATAAGTCGGGGCCCGAGATAATTAAGTCGGGGCCCGAGATAATATCACGGGATCCCGAGATAATAAGTCGGGGCCCGAGATAATTAAGTCGGGGCCCGAGATAATATCACGGGATCCCGAGATAATAAGTCGGGGCCCGAGATAAATTTTTTTTTTTTGCATGTCACTTTTACGGCTCCGTAACGTTCTTTACAAGATAAAATAGGTCCATTTATATTACAACAATATGTCATATATGTTTATAAATGGATCATTACGGTACATTTACAGCAATATTATAGACTACGATCAGACTTCCCTACTTCAAACCACACGTACATCTGGATCCAAACAGCGAAGGTTTTTTGTTCAATAAGTTTACGGCTTACGCTATCGAGAGTAGTTGAGAAAGAGCATTTGGAGTCAACTTTACATTCGATATTTGTGACGTGACTTCCGGTTTCGAAGGGCACGAAAGTGACCATAACCCTGCGCATCCGCACAATTTCGGATAACGTGGCGCACAGAAACAAAAGTCACTTCCAGTCACGTGACCTACGACGAACAACCATGTTATTGACGTATCCACAAATACTCAGCACGCAGGGTTATTCACCGAACATTGAGCAATGAACATGGTGAATAATACCTCGGCAATTCTCAGAAAGTGACAAAGACCTCGGCAGCTGACAAATGTCTGGCCAACTACATCGAAAATCCTCGGACAGTGGATAATACCCAGGCAATCAGCGAATAATACCTCAGCAGCTACCGGATATTGAACAATACCTCAGCAGTTCTCTGACAGTGAACATCGGCAATTCCCTGAACGTCGGACATCACGACATTAGCTGATTCACGATGTATGAAAGCCCGATCTGTTCCAAATCATTTACGAACCTGGACCATTTACGACGCCACGTTTCGTCTATTCACAACAACAGAGACTATTCCTGTACGAGCTGCAGGAAACTACTGGAAAATCTACTACGCCACGAAATGACAGTCCATGGGGCACCCAAACATCCGCCTATCACTTCGACCCCGAGCAGACCAACGTGATAGTGCTGGATGATCTGATGGGTGCGGACAAGGACAAATTGAAGCGATATGCAATTCACACATCGTTAACTTGTTTACCAAAGAATCACATCATCGAAGTCTGTCCGTCGTCTATTTGTCACAGAATCTATTTCCTCAGGGCAAGGCGTCAAGAGATATTGCCCTGAACTGCCAATACTTTGTGTTGTTCTCAAATCCCATCGTCAGAGCGCAAATCCGTGTGTTTTGTAGTCGCATTTATTCTCACAACATCGACCATTTCACGCAGTTCAAGCCGCGATGACTTTTTTACGGTTACGTGTTCGTAGACTTAAAAGTTCATACCCCCGGAGATCGCCCATTGACGACCCACCTGTTGGATGAACGCCTATTGTAAGTTACCCTGTCCGGCGTATTCAATCGTCTCGACATGGGTAATGATAGCTTCATGCAAAATACGATCCCGAAAGGTAGGTTCTTCCTCACTCTTCTGGGACGTAGCCTATCTGAGATCAAGCTCTCTATATCAGTGGATAGACTCTCAGCAGCCTCTGTATCGGTATCAGTATGCGCCTCCTCAGTGGGCTCATCGGCCTGGATAGAAAGTATTCTGGTGTCACTCCATATCCTAACGTCTGGTGAACGTGCGTTCTCAATCAGAGCAACTATAAGCCATGTTGACGGTTGAACGTCGACTGCACACGTTTTGGGGATACGCTTGCTTTTATAGACGCGCATTGACGGGCGTCGCCGAGCGTTGTCGGCCGACAACACCATATCGGTCAGTTGTGGGGTCCCCTACTACTGGATAACGCTCGTAGTAAAATGAGCAAAATGGTCTCGTGTGTTTATAGTAGGACCGCTATCATCTTAATAATGCGTACGAACAGCTGTTTCTTTTGTGCCATCGCTAGGACATACACCGCTGTCCAGCTCATGCCGGAGGTTTTCAAAATTAACGCTGTTCTTTCGATTTTCATATGAACCGGGTCCTTGTCGAGGAATTTTATTTTCATGGGTCACGAGGTCAACATACTGCTGACGTAAAGCCCGTCGTAGTCTGGGTACCAATGTGTTGTGGGCTAAAATCGCGGCTTCCTGCTTTGAATACCCATTCTGGTGAAACTTGTTTTCAGTGGCCTCCAACAACTCGCCCATCTCGGCGCCCATGCTTTCTTTGAACACATCCTTTCATGCATCGGGTTCACGCAGAGTTCATTCTCTTGTACGGGTTTGAGTGGTCCTTCATAGTTGGATGATACACCGGGACTGGTGGTTTCTAGGTGTCCGCTGTATGGGGGCTGGTTGCTGCTGCTGGACGGCCGCTACCAGGTGTGGATTCGGTGGATGGTGTAGGGGTATATGACTTTGTCGTAAGTCTTCGGGTAACAGAACCAGAACATCAGGAAAACAGTCCTCTATGAACGGTGTAGCCTGCTGCCGCTTAAAATGAAAGGCGACCCCACGCACAGGCCCATCATGTAGACCAAGCGTCACTTGGAAGAGGAATCGGGGTTACCACCAAACCAGGCCCTGGAAAATGCGATCAGAAGGCGCGAACAACTGTTTCAGGGCATGCTGCCTCAATGGTATCCTGGACTGCCCGATGACGCTTAGATCAAACGCGACCCTGGCCGAAGATTGAACTTTTTCTCAAACGATGGCTTCTGATTGAACAAGAGCATACTTGAAATGTAAACACACACCATAGCGGCTCCCCCCGCGTGGATGTGCTGTGTTGAAAGGGATAATAAAATGATTGACCTGTCATCCTTGTTGTTGCTGTTCTCTGATTTGTCTACATCATGGCATCAAGACGTAAGGGGTGGTTACTGACTGAGGCTAATGGTTTATAAATGACCTTATATTACTACTCACTCACTCACTCACTCACTTTCACTCATTCTCACTCGCTTGCTTTGGGCGTTGGGCATGGGCACCACTTACTTACTCACTCACTCACTCACTCACTTTCTTTTGCACCCAGGAGGGGTAGATAACTCACTCAATCACTCACTTTCTTTTGTAGCCAGGAGGGGTAGGTAACTCTATCATGGTAGACCAATCCACATCACCAGTATGCCAGAGCTCATGAATTCGGGATACACCCCAGGGTTCGCGAGTCGCCCCTATGGGTTCGTATATAAGGGTAGCCATGTCTCAATGGCCCACCTGAGCGACGCTGCACATTGTCTAGGATATATGTACAGCTGCTCGGCTTTCTCTACCATAGGACTATAAAGTTCGTCTTTTTGTTAGTTTTTGTCTGGATCGCCACCGCGTAGCGGTGTCGACCAGACTATGCTGCCACTCACGAATTTTATGCAAATGTGTACGTGCACTATAATGCCATGACCCTGGGTTAACCTGTATCACTCCGCCAGTGATTTTCACTGTGTTGAGTCTTATATCGGGGTATAAACCAGAAAATGAAGAAAAAAACAGTCGTAATCGTTTCATGTGAACTAGAAATAAAACGAAATCTGAATTTGAGTGTATTTCATATTCATTTCTTCGCCCAGGGATTGCTTAAATCCGTGGACTATTTTTTTCTTCTTTGGTTCCGGGCGATCGGCTCAAACCCGGTTCTCAGCGCCCACCAGGCGATAACTCATGCCAGCACTGTGCTGTCACCGTAGACTGTTGTAAATGTAAATTGATGACCTGGTAATATGGTAAGCTGCCCGCCTCGTGTTTGCCGTCTGCATCTGGCTGAGTTTGCGGTAAGTCAGATTACTTATAATATATATGTCTGGTGTTTATAGCTCGTAATTTGTTTGTTGACAACGATAGCGTTGGAGAGACAATTTGTGCGAAAATCCCTGTTAATGTTGCTGTACGATCCTACGTTGCAAATCTTGTTCCTTGATCCGACTGTCGCACTTGACAGGTTCAGGTTCTGGGATTATGAAGACACCAGTTTTCAACACTCGTACGTTTTTTCCCATGAAGTCGGCGTTCGTTACTATTTTAATGTGTACGCATACTGCATGGAATATATTTCCAGAGGAGATATGTGTCGAAGCAACAACAATAGTATTTACATTTTTCTCGTCTTGTGAACTTGACCGGATCCTGTCCACTGCAAATTTATGTATTCCGGGGGACTCTGCTCTCCGAATATAATTTAGTTTCAAAAAGTTTGAACAACAACAAAACTTTTCGAAAGTGGAAACAACAGAATTTGTCAGCTACCGCTTTCGAAAAGTTTTGTTGTTGGTGGTGTTCAAACTTTTTCAAACTAAATTATATACGCAATGATCGTACAGCAACAACAACAAGAATTTTCGCACGTTGTCAACAAACAAATTTATTATAAACACCATGCAGGCATATATAAGTAATGGGGACTTAACAAACTCATGCAGCTCTTGCAAATATCTGTGCTACACAAATAAAAACACATTAATAAAACTATCCAGTCTCCTCGCATATTTGTCGCTTTGTCACAATAAAATTGCATGAATTATGAAAATCTGCTCGCAAAAACTGGTAGAAGACATTGACGCAGACGATCCACTTTTAACCATATTACTGTAGATAGTTTCTTGCTACCATGAAGACCTAGCATATTTCTAAATGAACCGCCTTCACAAATTCACTTCCTTGAAGACTAAACTGTGTTCCAGTTGTGATCTCCCAAACAGACTCGTCCACAAATTGGAGAAAATCTCCACATTTATCCATACATCTGCTATCGACTGAAACATGCCAGCTGAAACGTTTTGAAACTTTAAATCCATTATTGGCGATCCAGACATCAGTACTTTGAGTACTTTCATTCATAAATAGTTTCACTAAAATGCCCAGATGCGTCAGATGTGGATATTGTTGCGTGAGTTCGAGAGACAGATATCAAATTAGTCTCACGCCGAATGCGTGAAAGCTGATAGGTGTATATATATATCTGACAGACTAAAAAAAGAAACGTGAATAATCTTAAATTGATTTATAGTGATGTAGGATTTAAATTTCGCGAAATGCAGTGCTTATTAACCCCAACAGGCCTGGGAGGCGTTCATCCTAGGCCTCATCTGATGTGATATATGAGTGACCATTGTGTGCCAAACTTCATAGTCTCAACAGCAGGCAATTGTTTCTCGTTCTTATTATATTCTCAAATGTTCACTTGTGTTATCTCATTACTAATTCTTTGTACAGTGTTCGTGGTAAGAAAACAAATATTTCGCAACGGCAATACAAATAGTCTCTCCTTTACTTCATTACATTAAATATCAAGGAGTACAGGTGATATAGTACAGTAAAGTAGTAGAAGTTTTGGGTAGTAAAGAAAGTGTACTTTGGTATATCATTCGATGTGGCGGGTGCTGCTGAAGAGAGCGACTTGTAGCGCGATCTTTAATTGGCACGCGCGAACGTCACCGAATCTCTTCAGGGCGCTTGTTAGTAGTATAGAAAGCGCATTTTACTTTGTTATTCAGTAGTAAAGAATGGGGCGTTTGTGAGTAACACGGGACAGTGGACCTCGTGTTCACGTCACAGACGCACGTCCAGCCCGTATTCGGCTTATCCATCGATGTGAGTGAGTGAGTGGATATGATTTAACGACGCTTTCAACACTATTTCAGATACATGACAATGTTTGGTTCCTATTCCTTTTCACACCCGAAAACTACGCGGATAGGGTCCTATTCCTTTTAACACCCGGAATCTCACGGGTGCTCCAGTCAGCTAGTCACCTTTTACGACAAGCTCTCAGAGGGTTATTCTTACCATGACCATGAGTGTGCACGACGACACCCCAGGTCAATCCCCAGGAGCCCCACTGGGCGGCGCGACTTTTGGCCTCATATTCAACTGGCACGCCCGGACGACGGTGATCCCGCTCAAGGCATGAATCGTAATATACATATTACTAGTATAGAAAGCGCGTTTCACTTATTCCGTAGTGAAGAAAACGGATTTGATGGGGCGCTGGTGAGTGACAAGGGGCATTGAACCTTGCGTTCACATCACAGTCACACCTTACCGTAATTGGCTTGTGAGGGCGGACTTTAAATAGCAAGTTTGCGGCCCGATATTGAACTGGTACGCGCGGACGTCGGTGATCCAGCTCAGGGCATAGATCGTAATGTACCCATCACTATTAGTTCGGTGTGACTTTGGTGCTCCCATACCTAACTTAAACATATATCTTGCTATGAGGTCCAGTTTAAGCGCGAGCGAAAGTTATGTGACGTCATCATGCGCATGCTCATTCTGGACTTCGAGTTCACTACCAAGTAAGGATTTGGTGTAGGTTATTTTGTTGTTGGGTGATTACGTACGGTGTCATCTGCAGGCTGGTATGAACTATGCACGCGTTTCTAAGGTAAAAAAGCTTTCGTCACAGAGAAGATAAACCAAATGTGTTTTCCATACTACAACCTACTGAGGAGACATCTCTTGAAAGAGACCATCCTTCTGCTTTCACTAGTATGACAGCTTGCTTTGAGCTAGATCCTTCCTTTCCATTACTAAAAAACGCTACGTCACTGTAATTTCAGCAAATATGGGGAAAAGCGAATGTTCCGAAGACAGCGAATTTACACAGGGAAAAGACTGCAAGTCTACAAGATACAGTCCCGTAAAATTGCGCGAAAGGTTATTAACTTCTGCGTTGGAAATGGATTGCTGTATCACAAATCTAAAGAATTCATGTGTACTGGTAGCGCTTTGTATGTAGATGAAAATTGGGGAGCGGCCCTCCTAAGTACACTGTTCAGGAACTGTGTGCTAATATCGCATCAGGGCAACTCAGCAGTGAAAATATATACCCATTTTTTCCGCCATTGCCTGCCATTTGTAAACCTCCCTCACATCATATGCAGTCCTCATTTCTGAGATGTGTAGAGTTATCGAGTTTTATGCCAAGCCTATATCAGAGTGGCTATCAGAACCAGGATATGCTACATTTCCTGAAAAGCCTTTGTGGTGATGCAGAACACCAATCACCACGCGCCCGATTGCCACTAGAACGGATTTACTATTTACTAAATTCTGACCTTATTGCCCCTAACACGTTCGAATATTTCAAAACTGGCAGCCGAACAGCGGTGACCCTGAACAATTCTGTTTGTTCATGTGGGTCATGTACTACTGTGTTGGAGGGGGTAAGTACTCTTGGGGGAAACCTCATCGTTTGTGCATCAGATGGCGACGTTGACTCCTTCTACAAAAACAGTCAACGACACGAGTAAAGTTGGAGAGTGAAAACGGACTACCCCAGTGCGCCACACTGACTCTGTGTCCATGTAAGTTCACCAGAGTAAGGGATAAGATTGTGACTTCGTCCTGGAGAACTTCAATCTACGTCGTAAAATGTGGCTACCCCCTGGACTCCCTAATACAAAGAGATGGCGAAAGAGTTGTAGAACAGTTTCTCAACTCCAGGAGGTGAGTTAATGACACGTGACAGCCCATCATACGAGGTAATGTAATCCATGTATTGAAATTCTGCATTTTCGATATACAGCGACTAATTAACGAAAACTCGTTCAAGCACATGGTCATTGTTGAATAAATGAAGAAAATGAAGTCCGACTCCTGGTAATTTTGACAAAATTCAATATTTCGTTTCATAAATAAGATATATATACTTATCAAGCCACTTATATAAGCATGTCGACAAAGTTTCAGAAGAACTGTGGGATTACATGATTGCACTAGGACATTATCTAACTTCTGCAATGAAAACGTCATAACTACGAAACAAATATTTCGTCTCTTAAATGGGAACTACATCTTCAAACCGGTTTAAACATGTGTCAGAAGTTTCAAAATTTTCTGTTAAATAAAACAGGAGTAGTTGGTTAGACAAGTAAAATGTGACAGACAGAGAGACAATAGACTTTCCGGTATAGTTTGTATAGGGACACCTACATGTAATGACACAAAATCGAATTATCGCGTCGATTTCTGTCTGGTGGATAGGATAAGACAGTACCCCACTGACGCAACTCGGTATGTTAGGCCTACTTATAATTTTTTTCCTATGCTTTTCAAAATATTTTCGGGTGCCGGACAAGCCATAACAGGACGCATGAATCCTGAATACTTTATTACTCCCAGACCAGATTGACTGGTATTAGGGGTGAAAATAAAATTATACAGTGGTGGACAGGAGGTCAGGTACATTCTAGTATATGATACAATATACAAATAATATTTTATGTATAGATTCAGATTGTAATATTTGTCGTTGACAACAGTTGGTTCATATTCGTTAATACTTAGTCAAATGGATAATCAAAATCACTCTTGGGCTTGAAGGCTTACCAAAGCCATAGCCCTTTGAAAAAACCTACTTAAATTAATCAATACCTTTTTCGACGGGTTATTGAACAAATCCTTTGTCTTAAACTCATTGGGATATTTATAATAATATGATGGTATATATCTATTTCTGAGTTCTTCAAGTCGAGTACAGTAAAATAAAATATGAGATTCATCTCCAATATCTCCATTATCACATAATATACATACTCTATTCTGACGAGGGATACCAGTCCAGCGACCTGTTTCAATCGGTAGCCTATGATTGGATGTTCGAAATTTAGTCATGCTATGTCTCAGTCCAGGAGGCAATACAGTGAGGTAATTTTCTGAATAAATCTGTTGTTTAAATATTTTGTAAAACTCTGTTTTAGACAATTTATCAACTTCTTCATGCCAATGTTGGAAATACTGATCAGTTAAATTTTGTCTTACGATTGAAACAAGCCACTTTACACTACTAAATTGTTGGGAGACCCATATATATCTTAAACCACAATCATTTAATATCAATTCTACCTTATTTAACCATGGCGATTGTCCTGGAATATTACACCTTAGAATGTGGTAAACTAAACTGGAGAGTTTTTCAGCTTTTCCAGAGACGAGTTTTGCCCACAATGTAATCAAATGTACAATAACACTAGGGGTACTCCTCTTTATTCTAACTATTTTTTCACAGAAGAACAAATGCACCTTTTCAATATCATCAATTTTCTCATAACTCCATATTTCGCTAGAATATAACAAGACTGGCTTAACCATTTCATCAAATAATTTAACTTGACATTCAATTGGTAAATCCATATTTCTAAATTTTTTCAACGCACCAAACATTGCTTTAGTAGATTTTGAGACAAGGTGATTGCGAGCAGATACGAATTTTTCCTAAATGGTATACCTAAACAAGTATAAACATCAGATATTTCAAGAAGATTACCATCAAGATAGAATTTCGCTTTTGATCTTCTTCCCTTACCATAATACTACTATTTTGGTTTTCGTTAGATTTACCCTCAGCCTCCAATTCTTACAATAAATTGAGAAATTATGCATTATAATTTTCATCTTCTTTAGGAGATTCAGCCAACAAAACTGTATCATCAGCTTAAAGCAAAATAAATATTCTCAAACATATGTATGCATTTCTAGCACTTAATATAATGCCCTGTGCACCAGCATGTGTTAGAGCATCCTCCAGATCATTTAGGTAAATTGAGAAGAGAAATGCGGACAAATTCTCCCCTTGACGGACTCCAATATTGCTGGTGAAAAATAATTCAGATAATCTGCCATTAGAATCAGTTATACAAGATTTACATGTAATACCACTATACATGTTCAGTATACACTGTTATAAATCACACCGTAAATTCACAGTTAAATGTACTGGCAGAAAAGGTGCCAGTACATTCAACTGTAAAATTACGTTGCACCGTATTTTACAATTGCCGTTTTTTAACAGGCATTGAACTGTAAAATGTTGCGCCGTATTTTATAATCACCGTTTATTGACAGGCATTCAACTGTAAAATCTGGGTAGTCCTGTAATTTACTATACAACTATACTATACAATACTTTATTCCGCTCAGACCACGAATTGTGGTATATGAGGATACATACAGATAAATAATATAAAAATGGCGATTGGGAGTATATTCGTTATTATATGTAACGTAGATTCAGATCAACACGAGCAAATAAATAGCTAGTGGATTTTCCAGGACAGATATTACATCTATCAATCTGCGAAATTATCCATGATAGCATTAATTAGTTTACATAATTTCATTAGTCTGGGTGGGTAGTTATTTCTGAATATATCTGCAAATTTAAACAAATCTGGATTATTCCAGTAATACCGTGGTAAACATATCTCTCTTATATCAAGGAAAAAAGAGCATTGGAAAATATAATGAAATTCGTCACCTATTGAACCACTGGTACACAAAGTACATATTCTCTCTTCCTTAGATGTATTTTGCCAGCGACCAGTTTCAATTGGTAGTTTGTGGTTGCTTGTCCTAAATTTAGTGTAGATAGTTCTGTATTTTTTGGGGAGGTTAATGAGATAATTTTCTAAGGCAATATCTGTTTTAAATAATTTGTAGTAAGTTGATTTACTCGATGATGAAACTTTTTCGCACCAAGTCTGCAAGTACTGATCTTTCAATATCCTTTCAATGCTCTTTTTTTCTCCAGTACTCGACATTGATAAAGACTGAGTTAGCCATGTGATATTTTTTCCCGTATTTTCCAGGGTAGATCTAATTGAGCTGATCCATTTATGATTGTAAGTCCCATTCTCGGTATCCAATAACAACAATCTATACATTATGGAACATATCTTTGGTTTTAGGCACCCATCTAAAATTCGAGTCCAAAAACTAAACATTTACCGTTGTTTTAACATTCTTCAAACAATACAATTATCGGCAACGTAGGTCACTGGAAGGCCGAAATGGCCTTTGCTCTTCGTGTTTACAAATGCGATCACCACAAGCTTCGTAAATAATCACGAACGAATCTGTGCAATTATTACACGAATAGTAGGATACAACTCCAAGTCAGATAAAACCCATCTTCGCATTTGCAAGTCGAACACTAGATGACGGAACGTTAGTGTTGTATTTAGCTTGAAATGTGAAGATGGACAAAACCAAAACCATTTCGTACTGTAGACCGAAAATTAAAGTTAGCCGCTGCGTCCGTCCCAGCGCGTGTTCTGATAATGCTTCCTGCAACTGAGCGTTTCGTGTGCAAAGATATCAACCTCCTTTCAGTGAAAACAAGAATTTTATGTTACGTGTGTACGCAGTTTACCCATTGCAGTTGATGTCAACTGAAATATTACAGTTCAATTTACAGATTAATGTGTTTACGATTGATTGTACTGTAAACTCCAACATACATTTACTGTGAAATAACGGTAATTTATAACAGTGTAACCTTAAAAACTTTGCCAGTAATACCACTGTCAGTCAGCTTTTTC
>JAVTVY010039649.1:0-190522 GCA_036873755.1 Hanleya hanleyi | reverse complement strand
CCCGAAATATAATACGTTCGGTTGTTTTGATTTAAAAGGCTAAAACCTCTTCGTGACATTCTTCTACATAACATACGGTTTCCAGCGACGGGTGGGATATGAGCAAATAGTCACCCACGTTTATATTACACGTTAGATTCACTATCACTTTGAAGTAGTGTGAGATGCAGTCGAAGATACCACAACATGGATTCCGAGGACAATGAATCGAGTGATATGCAGCACATATACAAGACAGATATCGGGGAATATGTACTGTGGTTAAAGTTTTCACCAAGAAGAAAACAGTCGCTAGGATTGTAACAGTTCAGTGATTTATCAAAGATGAAGATTTTCTCGTTTTTGTTCCACTTCTTTGTTTCATGGGAATATACCATGTCCGCAGGTGAGTAATCAAATATTTGAGCAGATTCACACTGAAAATTTAAAAATTGTCCCCTGCATTAAAATACTCGAGAAAACGTTGTTAGATATAAAAGTTATCGACATGAACAATGTCGCGCTGAGCCTCATATGTTCAGACCCCTCAGGATCGTGTATTTTCCATCATCAACCTTTTCCTACGAAATTGCAAATTGTCCGGTAATGAGTGAGTCAGTGAGTGAGGGAGTCAGTCCATGATCCGAATCCTTTCGTCGGCAAAATAAGGAGTACCGTTGCTATTAGAACCTTGATTTTTGGCATGAAGGTGCATTAGGGGACTCTTACCAGCAAGTTCT
This sequence comes from Hanleya hanleyi, assembly GCA_036873755.1. Taxonomy (NCBI): domain Eukaryota; kingdom Metazoa; phylum Mollusca; class Polyplacophora; order Lepidopleurida; family Hanleyidae; genus Hanleya; species Hanleya hanleyi. The sequence continues at coordinate 189,803 of JAVTVY010039649.1, read as the reverse complement.
GAGCTGACGTACTTTTGATGAATTTTCCTCTGGTGATTTTTGATGAAACCCACTGCTGATTCTGACTTGGGTGGTGCCCATCTTAATATAGGCAGGATTTCAACTGAGGGGGGGGGAGGGGGTTTCCAAGAGTTCAGTGCGCGTCGTAGATCTTGTGACGTTAGTCACACTGCCATGTGTACATGTAAGGCTCACAATAAGCTCAAAATGAGAGACTTATACAATACCAACTATTCAATCAGATTCTGTTATCCCCACTTCCTTTTTAACAATTCTGGTTTTAAATCAACCGACAGAAATAGCATTTTCGGGTCATATGGTGCAAGCCTCCCAGTAACCGGTCTATCGTAGCGAGTTCACTAAAGAATTCACTAAGAAACTATCCAATTTTGACATTAAAACAAAACCCTTTCGTGATAAATGGTGAAAATTTCTCATACACACGTAACATAATGTGAAACACTCAGTTCTGAATTCTCCAACTTTCAAACAATTCAACTTGAAATTCAAACGTTAATCCAGAATTGTATGTGTTTTTAACACACCATTAGGTTTGGACAATAGGTCAATTCCTTACAGTAATCTATCATGTTGAGATTCTATCTGCTATGGCCGTCTTGTCTCATGTACATGTAACACATTAAACACAATCACTTCTAAATTTTACTTTTTGTTCAGTGGACTTAATGCAGCGGAATTTCAGCTACAGATTTTACTGATCAATAAATTCTGAATTTTCTGTATTTTTCTTTCACAAATCCCGGTAGTATACAGTCGTAGTGTGAATGTATAGATGGAGGATCTGTTTCCCATATGTACTTGTAGTACACTGTTTGCATTTCCGGAATGAGCGGATCACCTCGTGGAAGAAGTCGATCGTCAATGAATCAGCCGAATGGCTATGCGGTTGCTCGATTTGCAATATTACAAGCAATCTTTTTTTTTGTAAAATACCCGTTGCTGTTTTCACCAATCTGATTAAAACCAGACTTACAATAACGTTCCCCACCTGATACATGTCGCTGGTTTTAGATCAGTTTAACACTGGGGTTTCCGTGTTCACAAACCTAGCTATCGACAGATCTAGGTCACACGCATATCATACCTTCAATGTTGCGGATTGGGGGCGACAGGCCTACGATAAGGAAAGTAAAACTCATCTTCTCATATATTTTAGGTCGTTTCGTTAGATAAATATATTATGCTCTAGAAACGATGATGATGATGTTTGATTAACATAAATCGAAGCTGTGGTCTGAGCTTGCGGTTTAGGCCTGTCTCATGTTGTGAATTGGGGGTGACAGGCTTACGATATGGAAAGTAAAACTCATCTTGTCATATATTTTATCTCGTTTCATCAGATGAATATGTTATTCTCTAGGAACGATGATGATGTTCGGTTAACATTAATAAAATTTGGATTTATGGATCAGTTTAATAGAAGAGACATTGTTCTGTGCATAAAATCACGAGGTCAACCTATCTCCCCCGAACTCAGCTGTGATCTTATCTTGACGTATCAAAAATACACCCCAAGGTAGAGGAGAAGCTATGTGATTGGTCAGCGCTCAGAACAGGGAAATGGGAGCGATGGCCCCAGATCTTAATCAGCGACAAATCAGAGGGGGAGCCGTTTTTTAAGATCTGGTTTTAATCAAGTTGCTGTTTTCACCTCATGCTTTGTAGGTATAAGTGATTCAATTACATAAGACATACATTTCGCCATGCCTTTCCATACTTTGCTTTCTCGTTCACGTTTGAAGAATGAGTTCGGTACACAGACAAACTATGCTCGAGAAATGCTCTATTGTAAAAAATACTACGATACACTCCATGTTTGAGAGATTCCTATTGAATTTTGAATCTGGAAACCTATGGGTTACTTAGCCAGAAATGATACTTGTAATGAAGAGCATAGGTTGGTTTCTGGACATAATATATAATTACAAGCTAACGTTAATTGCAGTGTACCTAGCCAGAAATGATACTTGTAATGAGGAGCATAAGGTTGGTTTCTGGACATAATATATAATTACAAGCTAACGTTAATTGCAGTGTACCTAGCCAGAAATGATACTTGTAATGAGGAGCATAAGGTTGGTTTCTGGACATAATATATAATTACAAGCTAACGTTAATTGCAGTGTACCTAGCCAGAAATGATACTTGTAATGAAGAGCATAAGGTTGGTTTCTGGACATAATATATAATTACAAGCTAACGTTAATTGCAGTGTACCTAGCCAGAAATGGTTACTTGTAATGAAGAGCATCAGGTTGGTTTCTGGACATAATATATAATTACAAGCTAACGTTAATTGCAGTGTACCTAGCCAGAAATGATACTTGTAATGAAGAGCATAAGGTTGGTTTCTGGACATAATATGTAATTACAAGCGAACGTTAATTGCAGTGTTTACCTAATGCAATGAATACTCAAATACTACTATTCATTTTCTCTATAGCGCACGACACCTCTAACTATCTTATTATTTAGACATGTACTGGTTGGTTATCTTGCCAATCTATAAATTCTTGCGAGGATTGGTTCACAAATCAGTATTTCATTGCAGAATATATGTAATCTGTTGATTGTTTTCGGTATTTTAATAAACACTTTCAGTTGGGCTTAAAGGTGACGCCTTTGATTTCATTTTCAGTTTTTCAGTTACGTCAAACACGACGAACAAGTATGGCGTTAATACATATTCCATTTGCTCAATCATTAATAGAGATGCCACCGGAAGTGGGAGACAATAAATTCGAAATAAGGGATGCTGAGCCATAATAGGAAGAAATATAAAATCCAAGGACTGATAAATTGAAATGATACGTGTAAGAAATCATAGATTGGGTCTGATGGAATACCTACACCGTCTGAAATCGTCTGCTATAGTTCTAAGGGCCACTGTGGTATCGCCTGTTAATGAAGGTGACAGACTCTGTAACAGGTTTATTGAACGCCTACATGTTCATCCATGTCCTCGGTTCATGACCCAGCCAGCCTGCAACCGAATATGGCTTCCGAAGAATATGCTACAGGCGAATAGTGAATGCCTCACAATATAAACTTCCTAGTACATGTAGCGGTATAGAATACAGAGACACATATCATTTGAGTACGTAACTGGAAGTGAATCGGACAAAATTAATTTCTTGAAAAAGGGAGTGGCAAACGTTTTTCAAGGACGGTGGCCTGGTATAATGATGTTGCTGTCCATGGAGAATGGCCACGGACAAGTATTCGTTTATCAACGTGACCACCAAGTTGATTCCTCGAGTTAGCATATACCAGACACGCTTTGATTGTTACGTATCATGGAAAGTATACTAAATAAAAGATGGTTGGCGTTGACAGTTGGGCAGTGTTGTTTCTTCAGATCTGATGAAGTTAAACATCAAATACCGGGAATGTCAAGTGCTGTGTTTTTCCTCAAATAGATAGCGGAGTATGTACCGGATACGTCGAAAGGATCCATGACAAATGCCCTTCAGAACAAAAGCCCTTCAGGACATTAGTCCTTCGGACATTAGCCCTTCGGGACATCAGCCCTCCGAAGTCAACTATTTTAATATTGTGAAGTCAACTTCCTGATTTTACTGTACCTCATTATTAGGTGACTTGATTTCGCAAATAATAAACCACAGCTGTCAGTTTCATAGTATAGAAATAATTAAACCCCGGCTCCCTTGGTCATTTTTCAAGAACTTTCCAGAGTAGTTTGTATGAGTTGAGCAGAGTTTCCTCTGTAGGACGACAATGTATTGTACCATTTATCAATCTGTTCTTGAACAGTAAAGTATTTTTCAGTTCAAGTTGAACTACTTTGTCATTCTATAATTCAATTTCTATCAATTAAAATGTGATAACTAATTGTTGAAAAGTCAATTGTTAAGGGAAGTTTGAGAAACTTGAATAACTTTTAACATCAAAAATTTCATCATGACTTTTGAATTATAATAGTTATAATTGTTATCATTTTTCCCATTTTTCATTATAACATCAAACAAGCATCTTGACCAAAATTAGAAAGTGAGAAAAATTACAAATTATAATAGTTATAATTTAGTTATCATTTTTCTCATTTTTCATTGGCATATATCATAAAATTTATATGCTGAAGGGCTTTTGTCCAGAATTCAATAAGCCGAAGGGCAAATGTCATGAAGGGCTTATATCCTGAAGGGCTTTTGTCTGCGCTCCACGTCGAAAACAGATGCTGAAATAGAGCAGTGTCAATATCCAGAAACACCAGAAAAAAATTCCCAGTTATCTCGACTTTTCGAGACAGACGCGGCGGTAAGACTATGTGGCGGTAATGCCACTATTGTCATTGGAACAAAGAGCATGCACATATAATTTGCATTATTTATATGTTCACATACAGAATCTTTATTCGCCAGAGCGCAATCAAATACTACAATATTCATACTCATCATCTACATATGGAGACCTGAAATTGCTGTACAGTTCCACAATTCACACCTATAAATGGTAAAACATTTACCAAGATGTAAGCTGGCCATCTTCCACCACTGGCATTAGAACAAAGGGGTCAAATAAAGAGATGTTGTTAACATTTTTCCAGATAGATCACGTGAGTTCCCCAAGAATGAGGCTCCACACGGGATGAATTGAACACATAATTTGACTGGTAAACTATCAGAGACTATAGTGACCAGTCTCTGTGGGATTACACATGTACGCTATAAAATATTGTATAGGCTATGTAGATGCAAGCCTGTGCATTCACCAGATCGAAATATTCTTTCTTCTGGCGATTCAAATTAAGCAAAGCCGACTGTAAATTATCCGACGGAATAGATTGCACTGGCTGAATGTTTAATATCTTTACTGCTTCTGCCGACAAGGGCCTTCTGTTTTGCTTGGGCAACTTGTTCACTTCCCCCTATCCTGTATATATAATCTTTTGTTCTCATGAATGGACATACCCAAAGTTCTGTACATACATCAAGTCCGAATCCCGGATGGAGCGCTTTCATTACTGTTTACTATTGAAGCATACCCGTATTGTTGTTTTACAGATGTAGATGAATGTTTAACCGGTCAACATAACTGTGGAGATGTGAGCCGATGCAGAAACACTGATGGTTCATATTACTGTTTGTGCAACGGGAAATCAGATATAGGAAGGTTTGTTTAGTATTCCTTATATTGGAGCCTTGCAGATAATCCACAGTATCATTTGGCAATATCTCAATTCATAAAACGAACGTTTTCTCTCCGGAACTAAGATTTTATTGTACGTACACATGACAGTGTGACTAACTAACACGCGTCTGGTCCGTCATTCATAATTCAGCCGTCGTCCATTAGAGAATATCCGCGTCCAACAGTATTAGCACCAAATTCAAAAAGACTATCATAGTATACATAAACATAGGCTTGTTTCCTGCAAGAGAGAAGCGGTCAACAGTTTTCAATGATGCCAGCAAGACATCATGATGTTCCAAAAATATCAAATCCGTATCGCTGATCAGTATTCTTAATCCATAATATTCGTTATAAAGTCGTCATCTAAATAATGATGTATCTTAGTCACGCTTTGATTGCGACTGTTCATATGAGTACCATGAGGATCTTGAAGTACATCGGTTGATACGGCCCCTAGCCCCGGGTTATTCTGGCCTGGGCTTTTTGGAACCTGTCCAGGCCTAGGGGGGCCGAAATGGCCCCCCCCTCCCTAATTATTTTTCTTATCCCTTGAGCTAGGGTGCTGAAACTTACCACACTATATCCTTTGGTCAAGCTCTACCAGAAAATGTAAAACAAATCAAGATGGCTGCTTTGATGACGTCACAGAGACGTCATTTTCAAAAACGGCATTTTTTGGTCGATTTTTCGGTCGGATTTTCCGAATTTTTATTTATGCAATTTATCCGCAAAAACTGCATGATAAATTAGTAAATATTAATGTGATGTGAAATAAAATTGTTTTTGACCAATTTTCATCGCGGAAAAGCAGAAATTTTGAAGAAATATGATAAAAACATCACTTTTCTGATACCCCACGTGGCCGCCATCTTGAATTTTTCCATGATCCTCTGCTCAGGGGGTTATGCAAATGGGCTCAAAATGACCCCAATATGATAAACTATAAAGTCCCGGAGTTTCAGCACTCCATTTTTTGTCGTTCCGGAGATAGCCCAGAAAGTTTGGTAGGGGGGCCATAATGGCTCCCCCAGGCCAGGTAGGGTTAAGCGGAATTAGACACAAGTTACGAAGTAGGGGTTACTACCTACGAAGTAGGGGTTGATATGATTTAAGTGTGTACCTTGACCTAGGATTGCCCATTAGCTTTTTCTGGCTTAGATTGAATCAATTTCTATGATATTGGGGCTAATTAAGCACGTTTCCATGGTCTTAGGAAGCATTGGGACACGTTTTTGCCCATTTCGAGGTTTATAGGTCATCTAAGCCAATTTCGAGATTTATAGGTCACCTATGTAGTTCAAACTTTCATCAAAAGTAGGTCAGCTCAGGCTTTGCTTGTAACAGTCCTCTAATACACGTTCCTGCCAAAAATCAAGTTTCTAATGTCAACGGTTCTCTTACTTGAAGTAATACAATCTGGAAGTAGCTAAGCAAAGCGCCATGATTGAAGGTTGGAAATTAATCTCCATGGGTATGTCGGAAGTAGTAGTTAGTAGTTTCAGATTCACAGGATGTCAGTAACTATTAAGAGACTGCCAGTGATGTACACACATCACTCAGTTTATACAACTATGAATGACACTTTTCGCGAAATGATTTTAACATATGTGACATGCATCATCGATAAAACGAAAGTCGTGTCCTGTCACTTCTGAACAGCCACTCTACCGTTTCATAGGAAACAGAAAGCATTTTTGTCATGGGATCAAGTTTCTCTAAGTTAAATTGCTCAAGCTCGAATTCGTACCACATGAAGTTATATATAAATCACTCAATCGGAGAGAAGAGAGAGAATAAATGTTTAACGTCGCGTTCAGCAATATCTCAGCTATATAGCAACGATCAAACAAAATTATAAGTATTCATGTTAATAACTTAGTAATCCAACACATTAAAACATACACACGTTAAAACTTATGAAATAAACCGGTTTGTCTCAAATAACCTAAGAGACAGCCTCCTTTCACCCGATTAAGAGATCTTCTAAAATAGCTGCCCGATAAAATGAATCCCTTACAATCTGAAAATCTATACAGTCGATAAGAATATGTTTCACTGTGAGATCTTCGTGGCATGGAATACAGCTTGGGACTGGCTCCTTGTTTTTGTAAATTTTCGTGAGTTAATCGTGTATGGCCGAATTCTACATCGCCTGATCATGGGTTGATCGAAACGTTTCTCGCTGTTCAGATGAGGTTAGCCTCGGGCGGTCAAAATTTTACAGACGTATACTCGAATTAAAAGATAGAATGGTATCGAAATTCTGGAGTGACTCCTTAGAGAACGACAATGAATTACTGCAATCACCAGTGCCATACTGTAGAGTATATTCATATCGATGCACATTCTAGCTGCAACATTTTTTATGGATTGCCCTATACAAAATAAATACAGGCTGTTATTCAACTTTTGCTGAATACCGTATCTCCGAGATCTCGAACCTCAGATATTTGCTATCCAAAAAAGACTATAATTATATTATAGTAATCACTCAAGATTTTATGTGGTGAGATGAAGAGCATGTAAGCCATGAACTTCTGCGTATCTATATTCTTTGCAAACAGCTTGGCGAATTACACTCTGGGGTGGGGAGACAGTTGTTATTCCATCATCACATTCACTTGGAAAAACTGGAAAGACGCTCGTCTCTCTTGCGAAGCTAACTCAGGAGATCTAGTGGTTATAGGAACACGAGAAGAGCAGGTAATGGTTTGTTTTTTTATATAACAATTTAATGTGTGACAAAGAACACAGATGCGAATATTGAAATTGTTTCAGTATTTATATTTCCGGCGTTTTACGCTAACCCGTTATCCACCAGTCTATAATTGCCCTAACTTATCAAAACAAGTGGCGGGTTTCTCTGGAACGACAACATCCAGGTGGATTCTAGGCATGTTTTAGTAGTATTCGTAACTGTACATGGGAATCTTATCGTGGCTATACTTCAAATACCGTGCCGTTATTCTGATATTTTCTGATTTTTTTTCATTTCACAAGGATTGGTTAATTACTCAGATAAAACAGCTATTCAGTTCATCGATACAGCTCAGACGGTGGTGGTATGGTCTGTATAAACCAGAAGATAATTCGGACTGGAAATGGGTTGACCAGACATCGCCAAACAACCGCACAATGTAGGTAATAATAGAACCAGTGTTCCCAAACAAACGAAACCGAGCATCGCCCCCTTTTGAACTTAAAACTTGTACATTTAACGTGTTTACCCTCAATACCGATGCAACAGTGCTATAAGATGAATTGTTTGAATGTTTGGTAGAACTTGGGCACCAGGTGAACCGAACGGTGGAAACAGCGAAAAGTGCGTCGAGGTGTGGTACTCTAGTGTTTACTCTGGCACGCTAAACGACAACAAGTGTACAAAGAGATTTCCTTATATATGTGAACATAATACAGGTAAGATTAAATTACCTACGTTTTTCATGTGTATAAACAGGAGACGACGCGCTCTACTAAACGGGATTGGTACACGATAATATGATTAATCAATTTTTCCCATCCCTTGCCATCCAAGATTTCTTCCCAATTGGGCTTAATGGGCTCATGAAGTCAGTTAAGTATAAGAACCACAAATTCACGTCAAATTGATCTGCAAGTGTCAAACAATAGTACTACTAGTTTCCCCATGTAGCACCTACAGGTGAAATTATTATCCAAAGTCTTCTCAGTATTAATTTTTCATTTCATATTTCTTGAGTTTTCAGGTGAACTTGACTTTATATTGGGATAATATCACCTCGGTTGTATTGTGTGATACTTGTGGGTAGTAAAATCACCAATCATGCAATTATAGGTCTGCATGGGCATGCGAGTCTGCATGCTACACGAAATGTAGCGACATACCGTGTTTATCGCGTGGAGACTATATGGTTCAAGTTACGCGCGATGTGCCTGGCTGGATTGGGCCGCAGAGCACAGCAGGTAATCTGGTCAACAATGAGCGTTGCTGTAGCATAAACCGTCAGAAAGTCTTTCCCCGAAAATCTGGACGAGGAGGAAATCATCAACATATATCATCAGGATGTTCAATTTTATGAGAATACATACACCAATATTAATATTTCAAATTCAGGCACTTTAGCCAAGTTTCATAGAATTTGAATAAATTTACTTCAAACACCGGCAATAAGCGGTTCTGCTTTAATTTAGTATGGGATTGAATGACCAAATATCTCAGTTTAAAGATAAAAATGGAACCGATGGGGCATTATAAATATGGGGCCATTTTTTTATATTTAATTTCTTTGTGTTGTATCTACAATATGAAGGCATGGTACCTTCAACATGTTACTGAGAAAGTCTTTAAAAACACGCAATGTTAAGGTAATGGACACGGCGCACCACGCATTGATGATCTTGGCGTTCGCGGTCTGCGCCGCGCTAGTGAATTATTGCATATGCACTCATTTGCATACTGCTTTTCAGCGTCTAAAATCAACGCTTTGCGTAATACCTTGAAAAGCGGGGCATTCCTGATCTTCTACAGTCACAGCAACTATTGCATTGGGCACATAGGGTAAACATCCAATGACGCACAGTACGACCCACAGCCTCCAGGACATGTTTGAAATGTTTCAATTAGTATTAAAGGCATGCCCACTGTTATAACACAAAGATCCTATGACGGACAGATTTGAGGTATATTGCATTGTATCTTGTGGTAAAGATGCCATTCAGACAACGAAAGCGATATACAATATGTAATGGTTACTACCTGGGAAGAGGAATTCAAGTAAGACTCGCGTCTGTGCAAAATCAAAAGAACATATGGTCTCTGCAATCTATATCTCTGCAACAACAAGGACATGTTAGATATGGAAATGGTTTTGGGAAATATATGCATGAAAGAGATTTCTTTACCGCTAATTGTCTCTATCTAGAAATATTGTGTGACTTTAGCCTACCTGCGATGTGGATCAAACCAATAGAAAACTGACTACGCAGCTTCATTTCAGACCAAGCACACGCAGGACAGGATGTGAATGAATGGGACATTAGGCCCTATAAGTACACATGTCTGAACAAACCGTGTTGGCGTTCAGGAAAACAAGCCTGTTGTTAATACAATTCACTGTCCTAGCGAGTTAGGGACGACGTGCCGTGTTAAATGCCGAACTAGTGATTGAATCCCGTGCAGCTTCGTGACAAGTGTTTACCTGAGTGACTCTCGTCTTGGATAACTCTACACAGCTTTGAACTGTCCTTCAAATTGGCTGACATGAATTGTCATTGCCATTGTCAATTATATTGACATAGTAAATGATGAAACATCTTTAAAATATACCTTTGAGGCACTTTTCTTCTCTGATATAGTCGTTATTGTTGCAGAGACAATATAGGATCGTTTAGTGATATGTTGTGTGTGTTTTTCTTTGTGGACCTCTGCTGGCAGTTTCAAGATATAGTGGGATTCTTAATGGGAGGACTAATATTTTGGTATATGATTTTAGTATATACAAGCAGAATACACACAATAGCAGACCTTTTCCTGTTTCACGACTGTCAAATATCTGGCAGTATTTCAGCCCCCTAAAGCCTGAAGCCGAGGATAAATGACTTACACGATGAATCTGTAGGCACTCTCGATATATTGTTCCTTGTGAATCAACTGGTTCGCAGTGGAATTTGCATGTACAAAGGTTGTTCGAGCTGCGAGAGTATAGATATGTTATAAAGTAATTGGTGTAAGACCTGTTCCTTCTCATTCACCAAACGCTATATAGACGATCTTCTCGCTGTGGATAATCGCTATATAAATGATAGATAGCCCTACAGGCACATCATATTTAGATCTATATCTCTATAAAAATGAAGCGGGCATTCTCTCTCGTCGACTTTATGACAAAAGGGATGATTACAATTTCAACATCGTAAACTATTCCTTTGTGGACAGTAATATTCCAGTGGGACCTGCATATGGCGTATACATATCTCGCCTAGCAGCTTTTGCTAGATCCTGTGTTAAATGTGACGAATTTAATCAACGTCACGAAACATTGTTGCAGGAACTCATAAAACAGGGCTATTCCACCGAGCGCCTCCACTCAAAGTTTCTCAAATTTGGCGATACATATCGCATGCTGAGAGCAAAATACGAACGTAAGCGTGAAAGATCTATGGCGCTACGTTCCGCTTAACCCGGGGCTATGGGCCGTATGAACCCACGATTCTCGTGGTGCTCATATGAACAGACGCAATCAAAGCGTGACTGAGATACTTCATTCTCTAGATGACGACTTTACAATGATTATTATGGATTAAGAATACTGATCAGCGATACGGATTTTATATTTTTGGAACATCATGATGTCTTGTCGGCATCATTGAAAACTGTTGACCGCTTCTCTCTTGCAGGAAACTAGCCTATGTTTATGTATACTATGATTGTCTTTTTAAATTTGGTGCTAATACTGTTATATGGAATATGGAATGGGTCTTTGGATTATAGACGCGGATATTCTTTAATGGACGACGGCTGAATTATGAATGACGGACTAGACGCTTGTAACTAGTCAAGTCACATGACTTTGAAATTCACAGCCACGCACCCCGAAGTCCCACTGTCTTAATATGTTGTCTATCCAGTTTCACGATACCCCCCCTCCTTTCAGCTAAGGGCGTTTTTTCCAGCAAACACTTTAGTTGAAATTCTGTTCAATTCAATTTTGGTACTTATTGAAGTGGAATTCAAGATACGGTGTTGATAAGAAAAGAAAATATAAAGTTCTATGTATTTTGATCTAAACATACAATCTTTCAGGGGTAATTCTGGACTATTCAATAGGGGGTGAGTATCATTTTTGGAAAAGCCCTTGTACTAAGATGGAGGAGATGTTAACATTTCTTGATTCAGATGTTCTCTTCTGCATTTGGAATGCAAGTAAGTGTTTCTGGCTGATACATTTTTGGTGTATCGCGAAACCAGATGGACCAAACATTATGACAGTTGGACGGGGATGTGTTGCTGTGAATTTCTGGTCTGGTTTTATTTTCGTCAGTGAATCGCCTTTAATCGTACTGCATGACTCTGACAATAAAATCAGAGTCATGTTACCTGACCATGTAACACTATGGAGGACATATTTAAACCCATATATTCATTTTCTCTTTGTCAGTATTTTGAAATAGTTACGTTCCGGCAGAGATTACCTTTTGATATTTTAAGATTAAGAAGATTATAAATATTTGTAAGTAAGGGGAGATATTGTGAGATGGGGAGAAAGGATATCGTCGTTGTTGGTGTCGTGTCCCCTTCATGGAAATGATAATTTTTGGGGGTTTAACAGATTAAAAAAAAATTCTGAAAATATATGGGAGGTGGGTATTTCACAAGGTGTTTCATTAACCAAAGGGATTCTAGTGGTGCTCCAATGTTACAATCTAATGATCGGATTTTTGTTTAGCAAAGTGCACAATGGCACCCATTCAAACGAGTGCCAGTCTATATTTGATTATAGAAGACTGGAGTCATAAATTGCCGTAACCCATGGCCGTGGTTCAAAGACAGTATTGATTTAATAATCTTGTACTTCCATTTAACAATTCTTTTCAAAGCTGTTGATGAATGTGAAGATGAAGAGCGGTGTGACACCAATGCTGAATGTAGGAATATCCCAGGAGGATACACCTGTACCTGTAATTCTGGATACTTTGGTGATGGCTTCAACTGCACAGGTAATTATACTCTCACAATATCATTTGATATGTAAATTCATATGGCTAAGAAAAATATCTGTTTATTAATTTGATATTGGAAAATTAGCATCCACTAGCACATATTGACTATCAAAGTAAAGAATACGATACACAAAAGCTTATTCATAGCTACACCACTTTTCCATCTTCTGTTTTGAAATTCACTGACAAGTATTTCTTTTCGAACGCATTTATTTTCTGTCTCCAGGCCCAGTAACTTACTAACCCTTCTGTTTGAACAATATCGCATCGGTGTAGTATATGAAAAAAACAACATATTATCGATAAAAGTTATGTATAAACTGATAAGTATTATCCATGGAAGTGAGGAACAATCTGTCACTGGGTTATATGGTATTCATTGTCATCCGTTCTAACCAAAACAACATCAGCAATTTCAAGGTGGCAACACTTCATACATTCGCATTTATTTAAATTCGAAACATTTAAATTAATACGAAAGTATGAAGCGTTAAGCAGTTAAGTTCATGAAACATGTAAATGTTTTCAATGAGAGATGAAACAAAGCTCACTTCGGAATTAGGGGAGCATGTGTTCTCGTGGATCTGAGGAAAGAATAAATGGTAGTATCATCAAATGTTACTCGGAGTCAGAAAGCAAATATTGTGATGTTTTTGTTGTTTTCGCATAAGAAAACCTGGATGTCAATATTTTTAGATGTTGACGAGTGCGCAAATCGAATCAAAGTGCTTGCCATCCTAACGCCACCTGTCAAAACTTACCTGGACACTACAGTTGTACGTGTAAACAAGGATTCATTGCCAACGGTACCATATGTACAGGTAATTATATACACGAAAAAAATGTACTATTATTTGTCGATTGTTTTCTTTTTGAAATCACGTGATCCAGATTCTAGAAAGCAATGGCTGATTATACCAATAGAATCTAACAATCACAACGTTAGAGAGAACATCGAATAAATGATGCAATCGTGTAGATAATTCCCCAATGGAATGAAAACGGTATCTAGAAGTGGAATGTATCTTTATGACGAATACTTTCATTCTTGGGTTCTCAATCTCTCTCCTTATAGTTCAATTTTAGCTGTAATACTAATAAGAGGCTATCTTACTCCCTTCGTTCAACATCAAAAACTTTGAAAATATCTGAACGTCAGAGAATTGGAAATATTGCATTTTAGAAATATGACATGTTTTTATAGATATTGACGAGTGTGACGCTGATGGAGGGAATTCATGCCACGTTGATGCTTTTTGTCAAAATACACCTGGGAACCACACCTGTTCCTGTAAAGATGGCTTTTCCGGGAACGGCCTCACATGCTCAGGTTTGTGTATCAGATTTTTGCTGGTTCCTTTCTTCATTTGGCAAATAAGATTTATCGGACTACGCGCCTTGTCGTCTGTCAAACTTATATATTACTTGGCTGATACTGTTATACATATGAAAATGTTTTTGGAGAGAACTAATAATGTAGTCTTCAGCGGAAATCAAATCATCAAGCCCTCTGACCTACAGTGTTGCTCTACCCATCTGATGGAGGCACATAGATAATACTCCTGTAGATTACAACAAAATTCCTCCAGCGCTGATCGTAGGCTAAATTGTCATCAAAAATCGGCAACGATTGTTCGGAATGAAACGTTCATAATATACTATTATCACACCGATGGTCATTAATGACAAAGGGCAACGGTGGTGTCTTACCCGCATGTACTATCTCAACAAGATCAGTTTAACAGAGACGTCATGCAGATTGTCCACGTTATTCTTGGGTTCTCAAACTATCTCCTTATAGTCCAATTTTAGCTGTGATACTAATAAGTTCAACAGAGACGTCATGCAGACTGTCCGCGTTACGTGGTATGCTGAACTTTCACAATAAATTGTAAATGTTGATAAATGACTTAAGATCAGTTCAAGGGTTTGGCGACACAGTGAATTGACCAGCAATGATTGTCTTAATACTTATTTTTGTATTTATTGGTAATAAATAGTAAAAAAAAGTTGATATCATAAAAAATGCATTCAGTAATGTGTGCTAAATTGAGATATAGGAGGGAAGGGTAAATAGATCGGTGTATTTTTCTTACACATACATAGAAGCCCTTGTTATGACATCCGTTTTCATTGCACATTATGAAAGGATGTGAAATAATTTATTCTTGTGGAAAAAATAGTTTATTAAAAAAACGACAAAAAGTCATTTTTGGTCAAGTAACGACGTTAGACACGCTCAAATAAGTTTCTCATATTGAAATCAACAACATGGTATTTGGATTGGGAGATGTTTACATGAACTATCAACAAACAACTCAGAAATGGGTTCAGTCATGTGTTGATATTTTGTACGATGGCGGTGTGTTCATGTAACACGCTAACCCTACTGTAAAGTATATAGATATCTAGATTGCCCAAATCGAAGATTAACGATTTTACAATCTTATATCATTTTATTAACAATTACACTTTGCTTTGTACTCTTTACATGTGTATAATATAATCCGAGAAGAAAAGAAATGCCCGAATTTACAAGTATTCTCAGCTGAGGAAATCCCCATTCATGCATTGTTCATGGGAATCCCACTAACCATTCATACGAAACTAACTATTCCATCTCAAACTATAAAATCAATGAAGTGCAATATTCGTCAAAATGACTGTTTCTCAGAAATAAAATGATAATCTTTATTCTCCCTTGGGGTTTCCCATTAAAGAATTAGCAATCATGATATTTACGTCATGCAGTTACTCGGAACATCATCGAATAATACCAATATTTCATATGAAGTGAAATCATGTTAATTTGGACAGTTGAATTTCAAAGTTTTTCTGTTTACAGCTGCATCAACTGCAGATAAAGAAGATGAAAAACGAGGTAAATCGTTTGCAGACAATTTTCCTTGAATAGTAAAGTATTAAATTTTAACTATCGTCGGATCTGATTCTGCTTAATATTTTTCATGATAGGTAACTCATATGCATGTGGTATCAGAAAAAGCATGGATGAAGTTTTCTGAGAAAAAATGTACAATATTTCTGTGCTGAACATGAAGCGATATACATATGAAGGAGTTACGTCCAGCGTTCGAGACGTCTTATCGATAACCGAGTAATACCGAAAAATACCTCGTTCCGGGGGTCCATCTTTATTATCTATCGCTGGTTGTCCCGGTTTTCTCTCGGAGTACAAGGCCATCTCGACTCCCTCAAAATAACTCCTTGTTTCGAGAATGGAATCTAGATGCGAGTTTTATCGGCGATTACATATGCATTAAATTGGGTGAGATATGTTGGCCTTTTTTAAGACGCCAGATGGCGTCAGTCGACTAAAAACGACCAAATCACTCCACAGGAAATAGTCCCTCGGCACTTCAGATTGAGGTACCTGGGGAGAAAACAAATTCTCATTGTGAGGTGCTGAGGTGTTACTAAGAATACAACTTATAATTCCATCCACTGTATAACATAATACTTTCTGTGCATTTAATTTTCGCGTTCCTCGCTGTAAAATGAGTATCGGTATTGCAAAGAATATTGTGGAATGGTTGGCGAGTTTATAATGCCACAGAAGCTTCAAAACCAAGACATTGCAAATTAAAACAAAATACCGCGGAAATATTATTTTATTACGGTGTCTGTGGTGATATTGGCTAATATTGATTAAATAATACATAACGTATGTTTTATTGATTTCAGTGATGATATATATAGGTGCGGGTTCTGCAGCTGGGGTTGTTCTCGTGGCGTTGGTCAGTTGACTAGGTTTCATCGCTCTGAAGCGAAGGTATAAAGAGGAATATTTATTCAGCATTTTAAAATATTTGTATGCATTTTATTTTAATTTTCTTCCATAACGGTGAGATATACTTTGATCAGCTGTAGTTAAACGATCAGCTATAGACAGGTAAACACGTGTGATTGAGGAGTCTGAACTGGACGTGATAACGAAGCAATAAAATACGAAATAATGAAGCAATAAAATACGAACTAGCCAGATCAGACAGATGTCTAGGCTAGGACCATGAAACATTTAGTAATTATATTCGCATGGATACTTAAAGAAAATATTTCGATTCATTTGTAGGCGAAAACGTGAAAAAGCTTCTCCTCAAAATCTCAACTCAACATCGCATACCAGCAACCCCGAGTATGTTAACGTTGACGTGGAGGGAATACCTGTACTGAACGACGATGAACTTCAACCAATAGAGTCCAGGTTTAGCGTTCCATCCCTTGCAATATCCGAAGGGGGAATAGAAGACCTATTATATTCAAACCACAAAATCAAGAAAATCATAAAAGAACCAGTAAATGATTCTGTTCCAACGCCCGCTAACCTCGGACAAAGTGAAGCAGACCACGCGAAACCAAAACCGCCATCAAAGCCAAAGGTTACCGCGAAGGAGGCGCAGAACACAACTGAAGATTTGTATTCAAATAAATACATCCCTGAAAGAAAAAAACAACAGAGAAATAAAATCATCGAAACTCAAACCCTAAGTGAAGATGATATAGTTGTCATTGGTGAAATTCAGCCGGAAGTGAAAGTATCGGAAACTGTGCATCATGCAGATGTATACGATCACCTGAGGAATGGGAAACCTACAGAAGTCGTCAGTGAAGACGATGGATATGGCCACTTATACGGGTCAACGGCCAACACAGAGAATATCATCCAGCCTGAAACTGGCGTGAGCAACAAAGAAATACTGTCAAATGAGTTTGAAGATGAGAGCTCATATAATGTTCTTGCGAGATTTAAACAGGCTAACCAGGAGAGTTAAATGTATGAGAAATTTTGCCAAAATTGAAATTTAATACGTTGACGCTGCTTTCATTTTGCTTACATTCCTCAACCGTCCCATTGAAGAGATTATGTTGTTCACGATGACTGATTTGGGTGTGTGGAAGAACTGCCACATGTCTGGATATGACAATGTTGCGGAAAACATCTGGCGAGTGTTAGACAACATGCATTCGTGTCACCGAGAGAGAGATTTTAGACTGATAGTTTTCATTTTCCACGTTCGTACATTCAATTGTTCATTAGCCTCGCATGCAGTTACCACACTTTCAGCACTATTTCACACTGCCCTCTCAGGATAACTCCCGGGATAACTAAACGAATCTGAACGCATGGGCCGCTCGATCCACATTGCGTCTCTGCGTTGAATGCCATCATTTGGCATAAACGTCACGACAGGGTTGTTACGAGGTTTTCCAGTCCCAAAGATGGATATGGTCCAATCTTTTCACTATAGTAGCTTTATTCGCATGGAGGACATAGAGTGAACACAACTTAATCAGGCACAGTATATAAACATATACACATATAAACGCATCACTGACAAGAAGTCAAATCATGACCACACGGCCACTAGCATCGCCTTGATCATGACGCACAACACAACTCACTGCGAAGATTTAGGAGGATGGCTGCTGAAGATTGCAGCAGGTGCTTATTAAAAATATGTAAAAGCAATCATTACTATGCGATTGTTGTGCACAGGTGCTTCATTACGACGATTTGAATACATGCCTTCAAAAGTTTTGCGAACCTACAATATTATGTTTGGCACCTCAAACGGACCGTGGTTGCATTCTATTGCCTGGTAAGTTCAGACTATCCATGTATTGGTTTTGCATCCAGCGCTGGCGCCAGTCAAGCCCTTTAGGAATTTTCTTGTGGATACAAAACCATCACCTCACCATCATCGTGCGAGATTCGCAACACTAACCGCGATCTCGAACCACTGACTGTCTTTCTGATATTGTCCTTGTCTAGCCCATACGAGACGTCATTGGTGAAGCGGATGGACTGTAACAGGCTTCCTTACTTACCCTCATCGACTTTTTGCTCGGTAGCAATTTCTGTTACGTTGAAAGGTCTTCTGCAAGACATTCAGCTGAACACAGGTTATTTTTAAAGCCAGACATCATTTGGACCCAAAATAACACTATCAAAGCTGAGATCAGAGATATTGATCACATTAGCCAGAAACAATTAAAAGTTATGCCTCTAACAGAACAAGATCATATCCGCATTAATGGACTATTAATTGCCTATCAATCAGCATAAAACGGTGTTTGACGCCAATAAGTGACATTCGATGCGAAAATTCATCTCAAAGAGGAACAGTCCACAATCGCAATGTGCGCACAGGTAGTTACCCAGTCAGAAACGATAACCATTACCACCTAGTTCAGAGACAATTTGCGTAGATGAGTGATATGACAGAGTTGGAACACCAGAAGAGTTACCAAAGCTCAATGAAATGCAAAAATCCTTGGTGTTGATAAACGTAAGCTGAGCTACTGATCTGGTTTTTCTACATGTTTCATACAATCACAATGACGTTGTATATACATAAGCTGTGCCATTGACCTATTCCAAACATTTGTACCAAGGTTAATTGTATTCATAATGTCAATGTCTATATATATACTTGTTGACAGAATTGCGCTCTCAAGTTTATTATATAAAAGCTGCTGTCAATTGTATTATGTGAATTTGCCACATTACAAGAGGATGGAGGAGGTAATTCTCCGAAAGCTTGTAAACAGACTTGAAAAATTGAATCTGTTGTCATATTTTTCTTAGATTCATGACTTGTCCAAGAAATATTCTTATAATTATTGTAATTCGCCAGAGATGTCGTTATGTGTCCAAGTGTGAAAATTTTCTTGATGATCCAACCCTTTTGGCGAAGACTTGGGCATCTCTTGTCTCGAAAACGATATACTTTGAGTAGTCGCAGTCATAGGCTCGGAAATGTAAACCGGGCATATTTAGAACGATCGTTGTCACCAATATGAACCTGTAACATACTGCGTTGTGTGATTGCTCGTATGAGCGCCATCGCTGTGAGCTTCTGTGCTGGGTCGGGCTAGAAAAAAAAGCTCGATCACAGGTAGAACTTCGGAGGTTTTGATTCGCTGATATAGGTCACAAAGGTTTACGTGGTCTGTCTTGGTCAAGCCAAATTCCCCGGTTTCTCACGATTGTTATTGTGTGATTTTCCAACGGTTTTCTTGTTTCTATGATTTATTGGCAGTCAGTGACCTTGAACGTTGAATTGTTTTATCTCAATCTTGGTATCACTCAATCGTGCATTCACTCACAACAACGTGGTCTCCCGATTTTAAACCACGTAAGCTGGACCTTTCATCCTTCAAACTTAAAAGGCTTCTCGGTTTGTATACGCTTGGGATATTTCTGAAATTTGATCAAAATCAAGATGATAAAAACACATTTGAAACCAGATCCCATTCTGCCAAGTCTCTTGATCTTATCCCAAATGGTACATATCACAGCATGTAATCGCGTGTTTTTAACTGCTGCACGCAGGTCTACGGGAGGCTCGCGTTGTTGTTCTTGGTCTTGTTCTTGTTCTTCTTCTTCTTGTGACTTTTTGAAATACGCATGCGCTAAGAGAATGTGATCTCTGCCACACTTTTCCTTTCAACCTCCGATCTCGCATGACAACATTTGAATGCATTTGCAACTGTATTCGGTGGAATGAATTATTGTTTCGTTGATTTCCGTTCAGACTTCAATTCCCTTACGTCAAGGCATAGAAAATTTCAGTAGCTTAAAACTGACGATCGACACATCAGTCCTTGTCTTCAGGTATTACAATTTTCACCGAACAGTATGTACATGTATCTACACTTTAAGATCCTTGAATTACCAAAGAAGATGAGCCGCAACCTTATCAGTGGTTCAGCTAACTTGCATACAGTCATAGGCGACAGTCTCAGAAAGTAGAAAAATAGGTTCACTGCTTCTAGTAATCATTTTATCTACCTAATCTAGATAAATCACAAATTGGTGAAGAAGTAGACAAGTAACTCATTGTCATTATGATTAGCAATGAATAATACTTGGTATCAAATTATAGATCATGCATCATAAAATCAAATGCAACAATTACGTTTCAGAAGTAAGGGAACCACTCACCAACTTTCGCCGAATAAAGATGTTTAACTAAACGAAACGACAATTTGGTCAATTTAGCCCCCAAGCAATTCGCATATATGGAAATATATTTTGAAAGGAATAATAATTTAACCATCTGTTGGAATCGAAACAATGACCCTCCAATCTCTGGAGTTGCACTTATTATATTAGCTATACCGACTCATTGATAATACTTAAAACTGACTTTATGCGCAAGTGGTTTTATAATACAGAAATGACTATTTAGTATTTAATGAGTTAGACAACCCTGTGCTCGAACAATACATCATAGTTGAGCAGTTATATTGTGCACTTTCGGTTACAAGCATGAAATTTGGCACATAGCTATTTTGAATGATTCTCTTTCGGAACAGAGCCTTTCTATCCTCATTCTCGCAAGTCAGGGCCTTGCTTCGCTGGTATTGATGTTACCGTCCTCTTCGGCACTCAGAATCCCTTTAGATTAGCAATAATCACTCCCGTAAATTCAATACTTATATATGTCAGCATACAATCAGCAGAACATATTGCATTTGATATCAATCTTCGTTCAGTACAGGTATTCCTTCCACGTCTAGTTCAGAGACAATTTGCATAGATCAGTGATATGACAGAGTTGGAACACCAGAAGAGTTACGAAAGCTCAACGAAATGCAAAAATCCTTGGGATTTCATGAATCAAGCTGTGTTGATAAACGTAAGCTGAGCTACTGATCTGGTTTTTCTACATGTTTCATACAATCACAATGACGTTGTATATACATAAGCTGTGCCATTGATCTATTCCAAACATTTGTACCAAGGTTAATTGTATTCATAATGTCAATGTTTATATATATAGTTGTTGACAGAATTGCGCTCTCAAGTTTATTGTATAAAAGCTTCTGTCAATTGTATTATGTGAATTTGCCACATTACATGAGGATGGAGGAGGTACTTCTCCGAAAGCTTGTAAATAGACTTGAAAAATTGAATATTTTGTCATATTTTCTTAGATTCATGACTTGTCCAAGAAATATTCTTATAATCATTGTAATTCGCCAGAGATGTCATTATGCGTCCAAATGTGAAAATTTTCTTGATGATCCAACCCTTTTGGCGAAGACTTGGACATCTCTTGTCTCTCGAAAATGATATACTTTGAGTAGTCGCAGTCATAGGCTCGGATATGTAAACCGGGCGTATTTAGAACGATCGTTGTCACCAATATGAACCTGTAACATACTGCGTTGTGTGATTGCTCGTATGAGCGCCATCGCTGTGAGCTTCTGTGCTGGGTCGGGCTAGAAAAAAAAGCTCGATCACAGGCAGAACTTCGGGGGTTTTGATTCGCTGATAGATAAGTCACAAAGGTTTACGTGGTCTGTCGTGGTCTGTCGTGGTCAAGCCAAATTCCCCGGTTTCTCACGATTGTTATTGCGTGATTTTCCAACGGTTTTCTTGTTTCTATGATTTGTTGGCAGTCAGTGACCTTGACCGTTGAATTGTTTTATGTCAATCTTGATATCCAACACGTGCATTCACTCACAACAACGTGGTCTCCTGATTGTAAACCACTTAAGCTGGACCTTTGATCCTTCAAACTTAAAAGGCTTCTCGGTTTCTATACGCTTGGGATATTTCTGAAATTTGATCAAAATCAAGATGATAAAAACACATTTGAAACCAGATCCCATTCTGCCAAGTCTCTTGATCTTATCCCAAATGGTACATATCACAGCATGTAATCGCGTGTTTTTAACTGCGGCACGCAGGTCTACGGGAGGCTCGCGTTGTTGTTCTTGGTCTTGTTCTTGCTCTTTTTGTTCTTCTTGTGACTTTTTGAAATACGCATGCGCTAAGAGAATGTGATCTCTGCCACACTTTTCCTTTCAACCTCCGATCTCGCATGACAACATTTGAATTCATTTGCAACTGTATTCGGTGGAATGAATTATTGTTTCGTTGATTTCCGTTCAGACTTCAATTCCCTTACGTCAAGGCATAGAAAACTTCAGTCGCTTAAAACTGACGATCGACACATCAGTCCTTGTCTTCAGGTATTACAATTTTCACCGAACAGTATGTACATGTATCTACACTTTAAGATCCTTGAATTACCCAGGAAGATGAGCCGCAACCTTGTCAGTGGTTCAGCTAACTTGCATACAGTCATAGGCGACAGTCTCAGAAAGTAGAAAAATAGGTTCACTACTTCTAGTAATCATTTTATCTACCTAATCTAGATAATTCACAAATTGGTGAAGAAGTAGACAAGTAACTCATTGTCATTATGATTAGCAATGAATAATACTTGGTATCAAATTATAGATCATGCATCATAAAATCAAACGCAACAATTACGTTTCAGAAGTAAGGGAACCACTCACCAACTTTCGCCGAATAAAGATGTTTAACTAAACGAAACGACAATTTGGTCAATTTAGCCCCCAAGCAATTCGCATATATGGAAATATATTTTGAAAGGAATAATAATTTAACCATCTGTTGGAATCGAAACAATGACCCTCCAATCTCTGGAGTTGCACTTATTATATTAGCTATACCGACTCATTGATAATACTTAAAACTGACTTTATGCGCAAGTGGTTTTATAATACAGAAATGACTATTTAGTATTTAATGAGTTAGACAACCCTGTGCTCGAACAATACATCATAGTTGAGCAGCTATATTGTGCACTTTCGGTTACAAGCATGAAATTTGGCACATAGCTATTTTGAATGATCCTCTTTCGGAACAGAGCCTTTCTATGCTCGGATATGTAAACCGGGCGTATTTAGAACGATCGTTGTCACCAATGTGAACCTGTAACATACTGCGTTGTGTGATTGCTCGTATGAGCGCCATCGCTGTGAGCTTCTGTGCTGGGTCGGGCTAGAAAAAAAAAGCTCGATCACAGACAGAACTTCGGGGGTTTTGATTCGCTGATAGATAAGTCACAAAGGTTTACGTGGTCTGTCGTGGTCTGTCGTGGTCAAGCCAAATTCCCCGGTTTCTCACGATTGTTATTGCGTGATTTTCCAACGGTTTTCTTGTTTCTATGATTTGTTGGCAGTCAGTGACCTTGACCGTTGAATTGTTTTATGTCAATCTTGATATCCAACACGTGCATTCACTCACAACAACGTGGTCTCCTGATTGTAAACCACTTAAGCTGGACCTTTGATCCTTCAAACTTAAAAGGCTTCTCGGTTTCTATACGCTTGGGATATTTCTGAAATTTGATCAAAATCAAGATGATAAAAACACATTTGAAACCAGATCCCATTCTGCCAAGTCTCTTGATCTTATCCCAAATGGTACATATCACAGCATGTAATCGCGTGTTTTTAACTGCGGCACGCAGGTCTACGGGAGGCTCGCGTTGTTGTTCTTGGTCTTGTTCTTGCTCTTTTTGTTCTTCTTGTGACTTTTTGAAATACGCATGCGCTAAGAGAATGTGATCTCTGCCACACTTTTCCTTTCAACCTCCGATCTCGCATGACAACATTTGAATTCATTTGCAACTGTATTCGGTGGAATGAATTATTGTTTCGTTGATTTCCGTTCAGACTTCAATTCCCTTACGTCAAGGCATAGAAAACTTCAGTCGCTTAAAACTGACGATCGACACATCAGTCCTTGTCTTCAGGTATTACAATTTTCACCGAACAGTATGTACATGTATCTACACTTTAAGATCCTTGAATTACCCAGGAAGATGAGCCGCAACCTTGTCAGTGGTTCAGCTAACTTGCATACAGTCATAGGCGACAGTCTCAGAAAGTAGAAAAATAAGTTCACTACTTCTAGTAATCATTTTATCTACCTAATCTAGATAATTCACAAATTGGTGAAGAAGTAGACAAGTAACTCA
Source organism: Hanleya hanleyi (assembly GCA_036873755.1). Taxonomy (NCBI): domain Eukaryota; kingdom Metazoa; phylum Mollusca; class Polyplacophora; order Lepidopleurida; family Hanleyidae; genus Hanleya; species Hanleya hanleyi. The sequence continues at coordinate 165,105 of JAVTVY010039649.1, read as the reverse complement.
TTGTCATTATGATTAGCAATGAATAATACTTGGTATCAAATTATAGATCATGCATCATAAAATCAAACGCAACAATTACGTTTCAGAAGTAAGGGAACCACTCACCAACTTTCGCCGAATAAAGATGTTTAACTAAACGAAACGACAATTTGGTCAATTTAGCCCCCAAGCAATTCGCATATATGGAAATATATTTTGAAAGGAATAATAATTTAACCATCTGTTGGAATCGAAACAATGACCCTCCAATCTCTGGAGTTGCACTTATTATATTAGCTATACCGACTCATTGATAATACTTAAAACTGACTTTATGCGCAAGTGGTTTTATAATACAGAAATGACTATTTAGTATTTAATGAGTTAGACAACCCTGTGCTCGAACAATACATCATAGTTGAGCAGTTATATTGTGCACTTTCGGTTACAAGCATGAAATTTGGCACATAGCTATTTTGAATGATCCTCTTTCGGAACACAGCCTTTCTATCCTCATTCTCGCAAGTCAGGGCCTTGCTTCGCTGGTATTGATGTTACCGTCCTCTTCGGCACTCAGAATCCCTTTAGATTAGCATTAACCACTCCCGTAAATTCAATACTTATGTATGTCAGCAGGCAATCAGCAGAACATATTGCATTTGATATCAATCTCTCAAGCCAGCGCCCACTCATGCTGAAATTTACTGGTTCTACACTTCACAATTTACGTTATTTTGTCAATCAGTTTTACGAATGGAATTACGTCATATATTAGCAGAAACTGACCACAAAAGTGATCCATTCGATCTCGTTCTCAAAAGCTAGGGCCTTGATTTCCTGGATGGGTTTTTGAGTTTGATTTTGATACTTAGATACCTTTCATATTGGCTTTAGCTTGGCAGTCATTTTCGTAAATGCAATAATTTGATGTACCAAAAGATAATAACGAAAATTCGACATCATTCTCTTACACACAGACTTTGCTCAATGGACTAGCCCTGAAATATCGCACTTAAATCACCTTCGGTATGACTTAGTGACAAACATATTCGCGAATTGAGTATAGGGAGACATCCATAGATACTGACTAGAAATGTTTCTTATTTGTAGGATTTGATTTATTTAAAAGAAATTAATAAAATTAGCAATCTTCGAAAAGGCTTGGCCGAACGTGTCAGATGAGATGATATTTCCTAAGAATGAAATAGTTAATCTGTTATATAGAAGGAGCAAACCATGTCTTGGTATTGACTGGTATTGAGTGTTAAGGTATTTAGTTTGCAGATGATAACACCCGTAAATGCAGAAACTTAATTATTCTAATCGAATATCAAGACAGTTACAGGCCTCAATTTGAACAGTGGAAGGTGTCATTATTCCTCTTGGACAGTTCGTTAAAGCCTTCATCCCCATTCCATAGTTTCACAGATCAAAGTGATAGACCTGATACTAAATTCATTGAAAATAAACTTTGAAGGAAATATAAATTTTCCATTTTGCTCAGCAAAGTAAGCGAGAAGGGAGACGTAGATTTTCGCGCTATTACTAAATCCTTGAAATTTTTTGTTTGGATTTCCAAATATTTCTAAGCCTAATTGAATTGCGAAAATCAACGGCTGTACCGAATGTTTTAAAACTTAGCATACACGATACTTGTACCAAGACATTGCCAAAGCGATTGGTGACTTCGTCTGTCAATTCTGTATAGACGGAACCGGGAAAGTGAATATATATGTACATGGCATTAGATCTATTATCCAATTCCTACAATTGTGGGTTAGAAGTTGAAAATTACTTCCCTTGGCATGAAAACACTGCCAGATAGTGTTTTTTTTCTACAACTACCACTACCTCCGCTGATATGTCTTTCACTGTATTATTGCCACTGCCGCAAGTTTTGACTACAATGTAGTCATTTCTCACTTTCTCACTCTAAACAGGTTTTGGAAGAATAGTTGTACGACAATATCATAATTCTGGATTGAATAACCTTGTGGCACACGTACCATTATCGAACAAGTGATGTTTGAGGTAAAAACACAGCATGTATAAGAACAACCACTGCCCACAATGTGACCGCCCGCAAACATGTTTTTAAATTCAAGGAGGCCTGTATGTTTAGGAAAATCGAATTTATGACCTTCCGTTCCCGGAATTGTGCATGGATTGGCATGACTGGATATAGTGCCCTGTTCGCATTTCATTGGTCGATTGACATCGACAATTCACCATAACTGACAATCCTTCGAATATTCACGTACGTTCAAGATAAATACTCAGGGAGTTGGCAAGAAGTTCAGGAACAACCTTCATCCGTCATGAAGTTGTATCACTGGCCCTAAAGGTTAGCCAAATATGTCATAGGTAATATTAGCAACGAACATCATGATGTCTTGCCGGCATCATTGAAAACTGTTGACCGCTTCTGTCTTGCAGGAAACAAGCCTATGTTTATGTATATTATGATTGTCTTCTTGAATTTGATGCTAATACTGTTATATGGAATATGGAATAGGTCTTTGGATTATGGACGCGGATATTCTCTAATGGACGACAGCTGGATTATTAATGACCGACTAGACGCTTGTAATGGTATAATTCGGAGAAAACAAAACCAAGGCTTGATGCCCAATATCATCTTAGAAGCAATGCTATTCGTGGCAAATTGAATTGATATTATTCATGACTTTCACCAAGCGCTACTTCTCACTTCGCCATAAATGTCTTCAAGCACACGACACGATTATATCGCCGGTCGAGTACGAAAATCTACAATTTAGAACTACTCACTTCTTACTGTAATCTGTTGGTAAATGAGAAGAGTCGTAGGAACCCAGATTCCCCATTGACTCGGTGGTCTGATTATGAACTTGTACTCTATAATAGTTCATCATTTTTCAACAGATGACTTGATAATCTATTACATCTGTCGCTCTGGAATATTTGTACCTAGTACCACTCAAACCTCCCTTTTTATGTTGCGCTTAATTAACCAAGCGACATCAAATCATATACGAACATTATTCTTCGTGGGAGAGGGCATGACGATAGTGACGTGAGAACGCCAGAGATACAAATACACAGAAGGTACCAGAGCCCACAACTTCGTTGCCAGTGATGTATTGCCTGGGATCCACAGAGATGTTATCTCACGGATGGCAAGTACATGATGTTGTTGATATTAAAGTTAGATTCGAACAAACGAAATAATTTGCCAAGATTGTCAGTTGATTCAACTATGGATAATCGAAGCTCATGTCCGAATAAAGCGCCGCGAGGGTACTTTTCAGAAATTCATACAGGCTAGCATCAGTTTCGGTATTTCAGTTGGGTTTGGGTAGAAAACATATATTAAGCATATGAGATAATAAAGAACATGTATTTTAGAGTGACATGTCGGTTAAGCCGGTGCTAGGGGTCGTGTAGCTATTTCATAGTCTCCACATGAACAGCTGCAATAAAAGCGCGGCTGAGATACTAAGACAACGTTCGAGAATCTACCGTATTCGCGTGTCTGAATGCTAGATGCCGAGGGATGTTTCCTGTAGAGTCACAGGGTTGCTTTTTAGTCGCCAGACGTCGTCAATTTTTCTCACCTTTTGCATATCGCTCCAATGCTGGATTTCTTTTAAATCCGTTATGCCTGAACCAGAAGGCATCATTCTAGGTCCATTATAGGATGAGATTATAAGGTAATATTTTAAGTCCACGGAGGACATGTGATAGGCAATGCATCGAGTTCTGGTTCTCCATGATGTTCATCCCATTCATTAATGGAATTTGCTATTTTGCAAAAAACGGAACAATCTTCCACCATAGATACAATAATATGTCATCAAGCATATCATGGCATTTCAAGCCAACAAGTGAAGATAGGTAATGCAGGTAATGGTCGGAAACAGCGTTAACTTGGAAAAGTTACTATTGTTACTTTAGACGTAAACAATTTTTCACTCGCTTTGACCTACCATGATTTTGCATCCAGAATAAGGAATAAATGTACTGTTTCACTGTTTGACTTTTAGTGCAGGTACATTGTCGACCAATGCTAAAGGCAGAAAAAATACCCACTAATCAAAAATTGATAATTTGAACGATACACCATCCATATGCATGATTGTCGAGACTGTATATCGCTCGCTGTTAACTAAGAAGCACTTTTGAAACAGAAACATGCAAATTGTCCGATTTTAAGTTATGAAGAGCCTTTGTAGAGGAACCTATTCCATAGGATATAAGTGCAAATACACCAGCGACACTTATCAAAGATCACAACTGCCGTATCGGTGATAACCCTCTGGCCTTTCACTTCCGTAAATTAATGTGATGAGATAGATAAAAAGGTAAAGTAGAACACATTCTTCAACAAACGTATTGCTGGCTAACTAGTTCCCTCGGGAAAATCATTTTGATGATAGAATATCAAAAATTGATGTGTTGAATAAAAACAAACGGACATAAAGTGCAAGAAAGAGGAATATATTCGCGTGGACAAATAAGTTCTGGACAGCCAGTCCAGTCAGCAAATAGAGCCTCGGGTGAATGGTGCCAACGACACTATAAAACCGATACTTATTGCAAAAATCAATCTGTCTACGAGAAGTCAGGTATATAACTTGTACCCCAACTCAGATCTGCCTGAAATATTGTGCATATGCAGGATGGCGTTTGCTAGAGCTTGCCCAACTATGATTATGGCGATCTTGTACTTATCAATCTATTTTAAGGGGTTAATGCAAGCAGAAAACACAGTCCTCGCGAATTTGACGAAACCAACTAACGACAGCAGCTATCCAACGTCATTGCAGCCAAACCGTCGCGATTTGGTGCACTCAGATACATCTCTGAGGCAGAATGGCACAGACACAAATATGGAAGGTCCGACAACCAGCAATGATTCAATTCCGCCCAATATATCTACTTCGCCGTTGAACTGGAGTTCTGTGCTTACAACTACTGAGCCCCAACATGTTGTGCATACAATTAGTGTTGTGCGTGCAAGTACTAAGCCCCAAAGAGTTGTGCCAAAAGTTACTGCGCTTCGGCCCGTTTTCAAGCCCAGTCATATCCTTCTGCAAACTGACGTTACTGGGGTAGCTATGCCTGCAATTTCCGAGTCCCAGGCAATTGTACATACAAGTACTGGGCCTCGGTCACCTGTTCCACCTGTCTTTATTGGGGGAGCCTCTTCAATCAGCAGTGTTATAAAACTGAACAATTACATCTGCGGGAGTCGCGGTGTATGTGACCGACATTTCAGTGAACACGGCTGTGCTATTGCGTTCTGCTACGAATGTCGATGCGATTATGATTGTTTGAGATTTTCAGACTGCTGCCCTGACATGTATCTAAAGAACCGTGTCGGCCCTCCTGACGTCGAGGTCAACTGTGTTTCACAAGGGTTTAAAGACGCCACGTCACAGCCCCCAAAGAGGTATTTCAAATCTGATGATATAAAAGATGGTATATCAGTGAATCAGTTGCCATTCCGAATTTCCGAGCCGTTTATATTCTCTCAAGATGAACTGATCTGGTATATCGTAGAATACGTAGGATTTATTCAGATATATTCGAGTAAAAACTCTTAAGTTGGTAATGCAAGTTGGCTATTTTAATTGAATGTTGATGTAGAGCTTCGGACATTACAGGTTAGTTTTTCTAGGCAGGTTACCTCATGTTCAGGCGTTTACTCCATCAGACGTCCATGATGCTCATCCATTAACATCAGATGAGTTGTTGCAGCTGATCTGTCACCACAGCTCCCAAGCTAGCGTATCTAATTCCGCTTAAACCGGTGCTCGGGGCCGTGTAGATACTTTATAACCTTCACATGAACATCTGCAATAACACCGTGGCTGGGATACTAAGGCTACGTCGAGAATCCACCGTACTCTCGGGTCTGAATGCTAGCCTGTAATCGTCTGTAAGCCAGGTTCATGTTTTGGTTAGGCAAATCTGTTATTTGTATTCGAATGTTTATGTGCATTTCCTATATTACATTTAGATCATCTAGCTCCACCAACAGTACCGCGAATGAAAGACAAATTTGATATTGGTTTCGGTATGCTTCCAGCTGTTCTTGATTTTCACGTGGAACCATTTCTATATATCACAAAGCATCTACTAAAAAGAACAGCTGTCCAACTTACTCGGATACAGGATAAAGATTTGTCGCTTTGAACATGGCTGGCAATGTTAGCATTTTCGTGTCTTGAAACAATCCTGTTGATACCTCATTTGATTGAAATTTCCTAAATAACAATGTTCCAGAAAAGTATTGTGACATTTTGTAGAAAATGGCATTGTAATATGTGTGAGTTTATACACATGAAAATGCAGACATTTGCCATGGAATTCTTACCTCATATATTATAGAGTATCGTTGATCATTAAAGTAGGTAGTATCAAATTCCAAAACATTCAAAAATAAATCTGTTGACACCAAGCGCCTCCACTCAAAATTTATCAAATTTGGCGATAGATATCGCATAAGGATATCAAAATCCGAGCGTAGCGTGCAGGATCTATAGCGGGTACGTTGGTAACTTGTGTCTATTTCCGCTTAACCCGTATCTAGGGGGCGTATGAAACCATGTATTTCAAGATTATCATGGTGCACACATCAGCAGGCACAATCAAACCGTGACTGAGATACATCATTCTCGAGATAAAGAATTCTCACCGAAAATCAAATGGATTAATAATACTGATCAGCGATACGGATTTGATATGTTCGGAAAACATGAAGTTTTGCCGGCAATATTGAAAACTATTGAACGCTTCTCCCTTGCAGGAAACTAGCATACGTTTATGCATACTATGAGTGTATTTTTTTATTTGGTGCTAATTAATGCCGTTTGATGCTTTGAATTAGATCTATGGATTATGGATGCGTACGACGGCTGAATATAGAGGGACGCTTGCATAGCATAATTTTTCCTTTATCGGTTACCACTTACTGAAGTATAAGAAAAACGACAATTTTTCCGAATTGTCTGCAACATTAATGTGTACCTCTAAATCGTGTTCATGTCAATATGTCTTGCCGGTGCTAGAGGTCATGGGGTCATGCCATCCAAAATGTCCACATGAACAATTACAATAAAAGCGTGGCTGGGATACATATCATCACAGGATCACTTTTGGTTCTTGCGATATTTTTAGAAATATGCACTGAGTATATTTGTCTGTTATCAGTACGCCGGCATCGATTTACATAACCTTTTAACGTTGAGTCTAATTGTTTTGAATCTTGTCAGAACGAACGCAATTACCATGGACAAAAACTTATAGTTGTGAAATGGGCTACTGGATTTCAAAGCAGCTATAGCAGGAAGTTTTACTGGTATAAGAATAAATATTTTGAAATAACTATGGATCTTAATGCTTTGTCCCTTCTCTCTCAGATATTTGATGATTGGACAGTGCCCTCGCCAGAAACTCGATTCGGAAGAGAAAACATGGCTTTTGTGTGAAAACCCTAATCGCAGAAATTTGACTGAATTTACACCCGTGTATTCCCCAGTGACAGACCTACACTACCAAAACCGATTTTGTGCTGAGTGCTGGGGAGTGTCAGAGTATGAACCTTGGACGATGAATTCATTCTGCACTGACTACGTTGACTATAACAGCATGGCATCCTTAGAAGATTACCAAGATTATGTGCTGAAGCTTGGAACGTGCGGAATATACGCATATCCGTCAGATAAAGACACTGTGAGAGAGTGTCATTCTACAAGTGCCATGGTGACCAGTTGTAACGTGACGGGAAAATGGCAGTCAACGACCTATCAAGACGATATCGAGATTGGTTGTGCCCTCTTCACTCAACCCGTCGGGGTTGGAAATGTCGTCTATAAAAATACCGCACGTGCTTTATGTAACGGAGTGATCTTATTCCGGAGAGGAACATGTCTAGAATTCTATCCAACAGATAACGTGGTGCCGTTTTCAGTCCTGTTGAACTTTCGAGCGGAAGATGTCGGTACCGTTACGAATCAGCTGCAAGTGTCAGAGACGAAACTGGTTTGTAAAGACACAGAACTGCTGGATTTTCATATTGTAAGCATAACATTCATTTATTTATTTATTTATTTTTATTTATTGACTTCGACGTGATGCCTGGGTAGGTCGCACAGGTGCAACACCTATAGGGCGCAACCTCCCTATAACAAGTAAAATAGCAATACAATATAGAATTATACAATAAGTAAAAATATAAAGATATATAAATATAAAATCGCGTGTCGGCTTCTTCATCTTCACCGACACCTCGAACAATGGCCCAAGAACAAGGATCGTCAGATAAAAAAATACTTATGAAGAAATCATGATAAAAACGATGTATGAAGGTCTTAAAACAATTGACAGATGAAAATGAAAACGGGTTAAAGGATATACACTTTCAAATACAGTAAATTCGATTAAAATAGGAGTGTCTAAAAGTTTCTGTCGTAAAACGTGACATTCTCATTAGAAAGTCACCATCAGATACATTTGTTTACATTAATAAACATATTCATATTTTAATTCGCTTAGTTCTACTTACATGTACATAAAAAGTCCTGCGATATTTGTTTGACAACAGAGTTGTTTGGATTTCTTGAAATCTGTGTGAAATGTGGCAGCATCGAATACCGACATTATTTGTAATGGGTAATTTTGCAGATCCCCCCCCTCCTATCTCTCCAACTGACCTGATTTTGTTTTGCACCACAAGAATTTGACCCCAATCTCGGATTTCTAGGGTCACGAAACTAGGTCAGCAGGTTCCCACGCTTACGTAAACCCGAAATATATTATGGATCTGTTGACTATACGACATCTCAGCATAATATACTTTACCGTGCTTTTCCATACATATATCATCAAATCTACACTATTTTTAAACACATGTATATATATATATATATTTGAATCATAGCATTCAGTGTTGTACTATTCACGCTCAATCATCTCTATCTCCATCCATTCATTCAACCATTCCTCCCTCCCTCTCTCTCCCTTCCTCCAGTCATTTAATCATTTTGATCTCTCAGTTCATCCAATTATTCCTAACTCCACTCATCCTCTCTTCATCGCTATATTCATCCAATCATTCCTTCCTCCTGTCCAGCATGCATCCAAACAAGCCTTCCTAAACTGATACAATCACCCCTCACTATTCGACACTCCAATGGAATTGCAGCGGCGTCGGCGGACATAGTGACGGAGGACAGATGCATTATAAGGCCATGTACACACACCCGTGTAAATTTTAAATTTGCACACTTTGCAAAATAAAATACACGAGTGCAAACTCAGCATGTGAACGCAACTGCACAGACGGGTGTATTTGCATGGCTGCAGCCTAACCGTGATCCCCTAATCGTCTATACAGCTCCTCTTCACTCATGCACTCACTTCCACATTCACTCATTAATTCTTCTCGTGTATTCATATGCGTATCCACATATCCGCATACACAAACCCACATCCATATATATTACACATATCCATATTCACATCTTCACAGCCAGATATCCACATATCCACATCCATGTATCCACATATGCATACCCACACGCACATAGCCATAGCAGTTCAATGTAAAATACGATGCATAGAATATATAATGACATTCTCGAACACATTTGGGTTATTTATCTACCTCAGGCATACATGTATACGAGATTAGTACAGGGAGGGATTGATTGGATGAATGTTGGGAGGGAGGGAAGAATGATTAGACGAAGAGAGTGATGTAGGAAGAAATGATTGTATGAATGAAGTGAGAAATAATTGGTTAAATGCAGGGAGGAAATGGTTATATGAAACGAGAGAGGGAGCATGGTTGGGAGGAATCCTGGAGATTGTATGGATGTCCAGGGGCAGGGAAGAATAATTGCACGAATCAACAGGGAGAGGGAAGAAATATTAGATGAATCTCCGAGGGAGGGAGGAATGATTGGATGACAGGAGGGTGGGAGAGAGGGAGAGGAAGGAATGATTGGAGAGAGGGATGAATGGATGAATGGAGGGAGGGATGATTGAGCGGGAACAGTCCCAGACGAACAGACGAAATGATATATTTGAAATTAATATATGTTAAGGCATAGTGAAGATTTGATAGGGGTGAGTTACATATCAAGTACATTGTGAGAGATAATGTTTGTATTACATTTTGAGTTTACTTTTTTCTATCTGCTTTTTCTCACCTCTTGCATATCTCTTGAAATATATTTAAATATACTTCCGGCTAGAGATGACGTCATGATGTCGTCACTGGGAAGTTCCGAAAGCAGACATATGCTTACTATTGGCACTCCATCGGTTTATCCATAAGTGAAAGTTTTTCTAACTATTAGAGTTGCCAAGATATAGGCATACTTCAGGTTTGATGACATCATTATGACGTCATCGATACATGTCGATTAACGCATTTGTTTTGATGTATCCATTATTAGTGAAGGTTCCAAAACTCTAGTCCTTACCATTCACGAAAATTCTGGTTTTGATGGCGTCATCTCTGGTTTGGTTGCAGTTGTTCATAGAACCACGATATTCTACCCGTAACAACTGCGGGAACCTACTGACCTTGTTTCGTGACCCTAGATTACCTGGGTCGAGGTCAAATTATTGTGATACATTCAGCTCACCACGCATAGGAGGAAAATCGATATAATGACACCCATTACTACAACCATTGAAGGAAACATGACTGGAAGAAAACAACTGATAGTTCAAATTGAAAACCACGAGTCCATTCGGATAAGAAATTGTGGTCAGTGATGTAAAGAACATTATGTTCTCTTCGTTTAAAATATCGTTTAAAACTTTCTTGCAGCAAATCATCTTGCACTCTTTTAATTTTCATTTAATGCATATTTGGAATTGATCTTTCGATTATTGACACGGAAATTCCTTTGTGCACCATGGCAGAATGCTCTGCTCTATATCACAGGTTGAGTTATACATTCAGCATGCTAGGGAGTCCCCCCCCCCCCACACACAAAGGCCTGCATACGACGTGTACATATCTCGCCTAGAGGCATTTACTTGACGCTGTAAAACATGTGCTGATTTCATTCAATCCTGCAGAATAGCATTGCAGACTTTGGTTCAACTCTGCAGAAGATTATTGCAGACTTTGGTTGAACTCACCAGAATAGTATTACAGACTTTGGTTCAACTCTACAAAACATTCTTGTAGTCTTTCCTTCAACTCTGCAGAACATTATCACAGACTTTGGTTCGACGGGGCTATACAGGAAACTGTATTTTCCTATATGGCGATAAAATATGGCACATAGGATCAAAGTACAATAAATTTATGATATTTATATATGAACAGTCGGTAGCAACGCGTAACTGAGATATGTTATACTCTGGGAAAGGTTCATACTCCATGTAAGCATCACAAGACAAAGCATACAATAGCTAAGTCTGGAACAATGTGTCTAGACTTGAGCCTTTTCATTTACACAAAGAATCGGACAATAGCTTCCTACGTGAAGTATCTACCGTGGAGAAGGACGTTGATTTGTACTGGTCATTGATGAGTTTGAGTTTTTTTATTTCACCAATCGTTTCAAATAATACATTGTATTTAAACAAATGTATACCATACTGTATAATATAATGACAATTGCACAAATACATGAATTGGCGGTAAGAAAACCCCAAGGGGCTTGAATTATCCCAAATGAATAAACAGAGCATTATTTATAGCGGAATATGTAGCGTTTATAAGATATTATAGTAAAGGTGTTGGACACTTAGGGTATGAGGGTGACAAGAAAACTCAAAAAATGAACATAAAACCCTGTGTGATTGCTTGCCCGTATAGAGATAACGGTGTTACTAATATTTGCCGAGAATATAGATTTTCGTTTGGGACTTGAAAAGAGAAATAGGAACATAATTTTGTAAATTAGGGGGGTGTTTGTTCCATTCACGAGGGGGTTTGATCTTTAGAGTGTAGAACGATAAATCGGTACGGTAAAATGGCCTATAGAGGCCCCTAAGTTGACCTCTAGTTGTGTGAATATGTACTAATTTCGTAAAGTAATTCTGAAACTTAGGGGTAATACGAAAGGATGGTGGACAAATTTATGACAGGAGTGCAGCGTGAGGAAAAGGTTAAGGTCAACTAGAGTAAGTATTTTCAGGCGAGCAAATAATGGGGAAGTATGTTCATATATACTGACAAGTGATATAGTTCTAATAGCCCTCTTTTAAAGATTGCCTACTATAGTCTGCTCCAGCCATCTCAATTTAGAAATTTGTCTCTGCAATAATTTCACACAGCCAAAATGTTCACCATTTATCATAATGTTGAAAATTGCTGAGGCATACCAAATCTGCCTCGACATGATTCACCTCAGCAATTTCCTTTTGCTGAGGCGAATTGAGTGGGCTGCTGCTCTCTCAAGAATGAACCTGAAAGATCCACTTCCTGTGATTGAATTATTAGAAGACTTACGTATATAGATAATATAGGCCTGCCATCCAAACTCCAGTCTGAACAAACGATGCACGGGATTGCTCCTCGATCTAAAAACCAAAGGAAAAGAGTCATCCTGTGTTTTTTTCTCATTGAAAGAACACCTGACTGGGTATCATTCGTCTGATTTCTGCTAGCGTTTTATTTCTATTAAAGACGTAAAAATAGAGATGTGAAATGTTATGTACATTAGTCATGATGTGATAATTCAAGTCACTGATAACTATACAGATATTATGATAAGGGTTCAAAATCTTACCGTCCTGGGTGGCGAGCTCGCCACGGAGGACCTCGCCACTGAGGACGTCTTTGTTATATGGCTTGTAGTTGTATAACAGCTCCATATAAACTATGATAGGATTATAACTGGAGACTGTTTACATATAATGTACGATAGGATTATATCTGGAGACAGATTACATCAGCACAAGACTATGGATACGTTTGGCAAACGTTCCATGAATAAATAACACGTGATTTCGCAGTCTGGGGGGCATTACAAAATTATCGCCCTTGGATCATGTGGTTTGAGTCGGCATGCCACTTCTTCGTGTTTGACACTGTTTTTCGAAAGCTATGTAACAAAAGTTTATCTACAGACGTTTTCCATCTATGCTTTTGCATCAAATTTTATATCAGATATCAAATCGAAAGTAATTATCTTAACAATATTATTTAGAGAAAAGCCTGATTGGAAGTATTATATTCTAAGGCCTTCTAAGAACAATGGAATTAATGTCTTCAAAATCTGAACCGGTTTAATTGTTCATAATTCCTAGATATCTATTGTGGCTATCATTTACAGATCATGTATTTTACTATCCAGCCATTCCAGTGTGACTGTTATGAAAGCAACTTGAATAATTCTATGAGTATTCCTGGCTGAATGGATTGAATAAATGTGGCATCTTGTTCAGTTATTCTCTGGTATAGCATTGCCGCATATTCCACCCAATGATCTTTCAAATACTAGCAGTAAGAGTTTGCTGGCTTGTGGATTTTAATACATTGTGAGGGATTATTAGAAATGACAAGAATGCATGGCCAGAGCAAAAATTCCCCATTGCATAAATAGTAAATTCTAAATTTACCGCAGGTGGGAATTTATATTCATACGTGGGTCTGAAAATGTGAACGGGGTCCTGTACCGCTATATGGGTGATGAAATTAAAACAATAATAATAACAAACGTGTTTGCGAGCAAATTACAAGGACTCAAATCCATACGAGCTATCGGTAACATTATATTTTATGAAGGTCTATGTGCAATCTACGTATCTCAAACCGGCGGCATTTCCATATCTCAAACCGGCGGGATTTCCATAAAATAGTACCGTGTATGGCCCCGATATGAAAGAGAATATGGTTCATGAATCCTAGCTTTTAATATTTGTTTTCCTATGTTTATTCATTATGACGCTCTGAATTCCCTAAACAAAGATCGGTCTCACACTGTGGTAGAGCAGTCTCGTCTCGTGACCACCTGAGTCGGGGAGAACAAAGACCGTCCCCAGTGGCGAGCTCGCCATACAGGACCTCGCCATTCAGGACAGAGTAAGATTTTGAACCCTGTTGGATATTATGGCTGCTCTAGTAAAATTTTAATCATATTCAAAATGTCAACATACATGTACTTTTACTGAACTCAGACTGGACGGATCCGATTTTCTATGATATGAACTAGGCCTACTTAAAATGCATAAAGGTTACATGTACATGTATACGTGTAAGCAAACTATCATAAAAGAAGCTATATCATGATATAGCAGATCCATGGCTGACTATTTCGATTTTCATACCGGTACATGTTCAGCAGGTTTTGAATTTACATATAAATGTTACGTACCACTCACGTATCTGTCAATATCTTTCAGGGCTTGTCCTTTAACAGTGTTTTTCAGTCTGTTTTCTGTTTGGCACACGAAGTACACCCCCCTTGCGCGAACGACCATCTCTCGACCATCGATCTTCTCAGTGTCATAGTCGATCAACCCGCCTGTATTCCACGTTAAAAAAGTTGCCATTTGTACACTATTTCCTTTACCGGTGGCCATAACAAATTGTATAGAAGGATCATTCAATTTCAGTCCAAATTAAAGTTCATTTGCGTAATTCAATTTCATCAATAGTTCAAAATCAAAAATGGCGGCGGAACTGAGTGAAGGTGCGTTACAAATTTTTACTCGGAAACGGACCGAAACACATTTTTGATAAAGTTGAATGCGATAAATGTAATGTGGTACAACTGATTTAATTAAAGGAAATCAAATTGTTTTTAGATTATAGATAATCATGTATGTGTATGATAGGAAATGTTATTGACGTAAATTGTCATTTAGAGCAGTATATTGAAAACCACGATAAATACGGATTCCGGACTAGAGTTCAAGTTAGCATTTTCGATTGACTGCAGGCCACTAAATCTACCACAAACAAAAAAGAGTTCTCCGTTCAACTGTCGTCTGACGGCCAACAACAACCAGAGGAGTTGATTTTTTTTCTTTTATACCGTTCTCAGCGTGCGCGATTTATCACGCCCCTGAGAATAAAATCAGGCGCGCTGGTGATCACACTTGCGCGCCTCAAAAACGAAAGACTGCGACTTGTAATTGTTTTTCCTGATGATGTAAATTTTCTTATGCTGATCCGACTGGGCTGCAAAGTGTACATTCCCTTTCATAAAGTGTAATATTTATCAGCAATCAACAGCTCATGTAATTTAGAAGTCAAACAGTGTCAAATAATTACAAACGTTCCTATATCCCATCCCTAAAACAGATAGGCCTAAACCTGAAAATGAAATTTTAATTTATCGGTTACTCACCTGGTTCTGTCGCTTAAGAAATTATTCTGGCAAACGATGGAAGTTTACAGGGATAGTGGACTAAAATACATATATACAGGACAGTATCATAACAAATTTAGCCACAAAATTACCTAATTAGTCCAACGTCTATCGTGTCGAAAAATGGCATCCTGAGTCAATTTCCGACTTGTTTCTGCTTAAGCGGAAACAGGTTGGAAAACTTGAATAGCAGTATCCAGTCCATTTCTGCTGGATTGGAAACAGAGCGGAAACATGCGTCGGTTTCCGAGCTGTTTCTGTTGGAGAGGAAACAGGTTGGAAACTTCAGTACCAGTTTTCAGTCCATTTCCGCTGCATTGGAAAAAGAGCGGAAACTGACATCAGTTTCTGACCAGTTTCCGCTGAAGCGGAATCTGGGCGGAAATTTAACAACAGGTTTTTGTCCAGTTTCCATGTACCGGAATCTTGTCGGAAACCTAGGTCAGTTTCCGATTTGTTTCTGCTGAAGCGGAAACCGGCTGGAAACTTGAATAGCAGTTTCCAGTCTATTTCCGCTGGATTGGAAAACATGGGGGAAACTCGCGTTGGTTTCCGAGCTGTTTCTGCTCGAGCGGAAACAGGTCGGAAACTTCAGTACCAGTTTTCAGTCCATTTCCGATGCATTGGAAACAGAGCGGAAACTAACATCAGTTTCCCACCCGTTTCCGCTGAAGCGTAATCTGGGCGAAAATTTAAGGACAGCTTTCCGTCCAGTCTCCGTGCTCCGGAATCTTAGCGGAAACCTATGTCAATTTCCGACCTGTTTCTGCGCAACCGGAAACAGGCTAGAAACTTGATAGCAGTTTCCGGTCCATTTCCGCTGGATTTGAAACAGAGCGGAAACTCGCGTTGGTATCCGAGCCGTTTCACAAGCAGGTCGGAAACTTCAATACCAGTTTCCAGTCCATTTCTGCTGCATTGGAAACAGAGTGGAAACTGACATCAGTTTCTGACCAGTTTCCGCTGGAGCGGAATCTGGGCGGAAATTTAACAACAGGTTTTTGTCCAGTTTCCATGTACCGGAATCTTGGCGGAAACCTAGGTCAGTTTCTGATCTGTTTCTGCTCAAGCGGAAACCGGCTGGAAACTTGAATAGCAGTTTCCAGTCTATTTCCGCTGGATTGGAAACATGGGGGAAACTCGCGTTGGTTTCCGAGCTGTTTCTGCTCGAGCGGAAACAGGTCGGAAACTCCAGTGACAGTTTTCAGTCCATTTCCGATGCATTGGAAACAGAGCGGAAACTAACATCAGTTTCCCACCCGTTTCCGCTGAAGCGTAATCTGGGCGGAAATTTAACTACAGGTTTCTGTCCAGTTTCCGTGCACCGGATTCTTGGCGGAAACCAAAACACCTGTTTCCACTGGTTTCCGCATTGCGGAAACAGGCTGGAAATGGGGTGTTACAGTTTCCAACTGGTTTCCGCCAAGAATCCGCATTTTTGGAAACCAGTACATTTCACCCAGTGCATATTATAAACATAGCGCGAGAGAGACATAATGCATATCGAAATATCTGGCACATTTCGTAAACATCCGTGCTAGGTTTATTTTCACTGATATATGGGGACTTGTTAGGGTCAGCAGAGGAGGTCAACCAGATACATTGGGTAGGGTTGTAAAGCTTGACCCGGTTTTCGTCTTACTTTCTTAACCACAAGTCAAAGTTCTTACGGTAGAAGAAGTTCTGAAGCTCATTCTTTATAGTGTCCTTGTTTTTTGTGTGTTTCATATATATTGTTACGGTCAACCGATGAGTAATAACAACTTCATTGTATTACCGCTCAGATGATTGGTCAGGATGGCTGATTAATATTTTATACTAATCGCCTTTGATTATCAGTTCTGACACCACCGGTTTTCAATCGGAATTCTGTATATCCAATGTTGAATAAAGTGATAATGCTGTTATCTAATGGAACAATGTAATCTCAGTTAGATGTGTACTCTGAACGTTCAACAATCAGGGGGAATAACTCTGACTGGCATGTGTCACATCAACTCAGACTGGCCTATCACTGTCTGCCTCACGCGGAAATCATGTACTTCGTCTCGATGTGTATCTGTTACAGTGTTACTGATGGATGTGTGATATATTCTTAGGTATCCCCTTGTGAAGGCTTGAATGTTTACTTGTGCGTCACTCTGTGCACCCGACTGATATAAAGCTTTCTGAATTCGCCCTGGATGTTGTGGAGATCAGTATACGACAGACCCGTACTTACGTATTTCTAATGTATGAAAATGACAGAAAGAATAAAATAATGAGCTATACCAGTAAGGGATTCTATTCGTGGTCGGCTCTTGTAATATACCACCGGGTAGTAAGTGAGATGTTCGAACCCTCGGTCATTAAACCCCTGGGTAAGAATAACTCCTGTTCTCCGCAGGTATAACCGATGATTACGGGATGATCCCTGTATCATTATTTTACCACCGGGTAGTAAGTGAGATTTTCAAACCCTCAGGCATTAAATCCCTTGGTAAGACTAACTCCTGTTCTCCGTAGGTATAACCGATGATTACTGGGTCACACCTGTATTATTATTATACCACCGGGTAGTAAGTGAGATGATCCAACCCTCGGCCATTAAACCCCTGGGTAAGAATAACCCCTGTTCTCCGTAGGTATAACCGATGATTACTGGATCACACCTGTATTATTATTATACCACCGGGTAGTAAGTGAGATGTTCGAACCCTCAGCCATTAAACCTCCTGTTCTCCGTTGGTATACACGATGAATACTGGATCGCCCCTGGTCGGCGGTAGCTCTGTATATAGATTACTCTGTTTAGCTCAATTATAAATAACTGTATTGTTTATTTTATTTGCCGGGGTCGTATATTGAATGGTCGTATATTGAATCTGTTTATTTCCATATGTCCCGTCCTTGTGCCTGCGCTTTATAATGTGGTGTATAGATCTCCGGGTTATCTAATGATGAAGAAACTCGACATAAACATTCTGGCCTAAAGCTACTGAATGCAGTGTCCAGCGTTCATTAATCACCTCAGTGGGTCGTCCCGTGACCATGGGGTGCTCAAAGAAGTTTTTTAGCATGTGGTAAATCGGCTCGGGGCCAAAAACAGACAGACGCCTAATTTCATACATCTGACGATGGTGTTTGTGTCATTTGATTGAGCGTTGATATCAACATAAAACTTGGGTAGCTGTCTGCTCGAAGCAAACATTTTGTGCGGAATTTAGGGACTTTTTTCTTATCTTAACATTACTGTTT
This sequence comes from Hanleya hanleyi, assembly GCA_036873755.1. NCBI lineage: Eukaryota > Metazoa > Mollusca > Polyplacophora > Lepidopleurida > Hanleyidae > Hanleya > Hanleya hanleyi. The sequence goes on along the minus strand of JAVTVY010039649.1, from coordinate 146,557 downwards.
TCTGTCCCGTGCACATAAGCTGGCGTTGAATGTTCTAGCATGTCCTCTCCTTAGCTTAGGCCAACAGAAAAAAATATTATTGTCAATAACGATGGACAATAAATTTGTAGCCTCTCCTCTCAAACCAGTGTTTTTGAATTTGACTCGTGGAGAACTTCAATTACAATGTTTTATCAATCATGGGCGATAATACATTTCTGGCTTGTAGCGCTAATGGAATCTTTGATGACGGAAAGACATTTTTCTGCCTGTACTGACAAGTGTTTTAGTAGCAAAAGAAGTTTGGCCATCAACAAGGTACATGTATAAGAAATTCATTCACATAACTGACCTTCATTTACCCATAATCTACTTCACCCAAGTCTATGAGAATTCCATTGTCTCTTTATATATATTAAGCACATTATTAGCACATTATTATGCTCTAGTTATTTGCACATTTCAGCAGAATATGTGCATCTATTTACGTTAATAACATCGCACTACCTTCTCACACTGCACCAGACAACACTTACTCATCTCACGGGTAATGCCGTCTCGGAGAGACAAAATCCAATTCGAAAGCTTATCGGATTAACATGACAATACGCATGCGTCAGATCAAAGGGGGAAGCTATGGTCATTATCTTCTCTCATGGGACTTCCCTTATCGAAAAAATGAACATAAATTCAATTTTCCTTCCAGAAAGAGTAGATTGAATCGGTTATATTCCACATATGTTGAAAACTTTTGCACATATGTCAAAAAGTTTTCAGCATATGTCGAATAGTTAATTTTTCATACGCCCGCCAAAAGGCGGACGTATTATGTGATGGCGATTCCCGTCCGTGTGCCCGTCTATCTGGGACAGTTTTATGTCTACAGTTCCAATTTTTGGTGAGTGGATACCCTACGGGGAGACGATGTATCGCGTACTAAAATGAAGGTCGAGGTCAGAGGTCAAAGGTCACTGGCCTGAAAAACAGGAAATCACTGAAGTGTTCGTGTCCGGTCTATATCTGTGAACGTTTTCTATCCACAGTTGCAATTTTTTGTGAGTGGATACGCTAGGCGGAGACGATGTGTCGCATACCAAAATTGAGGTCGAGGTCAGAGGTCAAAGGTCACTCAGGAATTCATTGATCATTGACAGTTTTCTATCTACAGTTCTAATTTTTGATGAGTAGATGCCCTAGTGGGACCGAATGTAGGTCGAGGTTAGAGGTCAGAGGTCAGTGTGACCGAACAATCAGGAAATCACTAAAAATTTCTAATTTTTTGTGGGTGGATTCAATAGGGGGAAATGAAGTGTCGCATACCAAAAATTAGGTCAAGGTCGAAGGTGAAAGATCACTGACCCCAAAATCAGGAAATTATTAAAAATAATTTTTTTTTGCGTCAGTAGATACATTAGGGGAACTCGTGTGTCACATACCAAAATGTAGGTCAATGTCAAAGGTCAAGGTCACTGTGACCCCAGAATCGTGAAATTGTTAAAAATCATGATGTATGTGTTCATTGAGAAATTATGGGGAGACGGTTTGTCATGTACCAAAATTTAGGTCAAGGTCAACAGTTAAGGTCACTTTGACCCCAGAATCAAGAAATCTTTAAAAAATTGCTTGTTTTGTGTCAGTAAGTCAAGGTCACTGTGACCCCAAGAAATCAAGAAATCATTAAAAGTCACATTTTCATATGCCTGTCGAAGACAAGGTCGTGTAAAGTGATGTTGCGTTCTGTCCATTCATCCATTAACATTTGTTGTCCATGTGATATCTCTAGTATCAATGTATGGATTGGTACCAAACTTTGAGTACGGTATGCCTTACTCGCATGGCAAAGAGGAGCCATACATTTTGAGACCAATTTGTCAAAGGTCAAGGTCACAGTCCCCCAAAACTGAATCAAGTTTAGCTGACTATATGTGTTAGGTTGGAATATTCAGATTTCTCTCCCCTACATGTATATGGCATTTGTTCTGTGGAGATTGAAACAGCTACATTTAGTTAAACTGTTGTGAAATAAAAACCATACATTTACTAATTTAATGGGGAGAGGGGTCCTTTATGAACTTCATACCTGTTTATTAACTCAAGAACAAAGGTTTACTTCATCACTTTCTTCTCCCTTCACGAAAAATTCTCTCGCCTGAAAGAAATCCGTTGCAGGAAAACTACTATTTTCTTGTGTTTGACCATTGTCGATTTCAGTGTAGGATATGTGAGCTCTCGGTCAACTAGTTACTAGTTACCAAGAGTTAAGCCCATTTTAGTTTATCATTCAATATAAGATGTGATATTACATTATTCTCAGAAGCACAAAATCGTAGACCTTTCTCTGGAATTGCTAGCTACCAATTGGAACAACCTTGAAATTTGGACCAATGTAATTTTATATATACGGGCGTATATTGAAGCCGCTTGGGCTCTTGTTAACATTTGTGTAAACTTGTCAACATATGTCTAAAACTTCTACACATATGTCTAAAACGTTTACACATATGTTTGAAAGTTTTTACACATATGTCTAAAACTTTTCAACATATGTTTAAACGCGAGATTTATTCCACATATGTGTAAAAGTTTTATACATATGTTGAACACTTTTTGACATATGTGTAAGTTTTCAACATATGTGGAATAGTTAATTTATTTAACATATGTCTAAAAATTTTAGACATGTTAAAAACAAGTTTTTTACACATCTGTCTAAAACTTTTCCACATATGTGTAAAACGTTTAGACATATGTATGAAACTGTTTGGCATAAGTGAAATAGTTAATTTATTTCACATATGTGCAAAACTTTTCCACATATCTCTAAAAGTTGCGACTTATGTCGTAAGCACCGACTGCTCCCTGGTGTCGTTTTGGTGCCTTTTTCACAAAAGAACAAACTGTCCACAGTGATAACATGGTATTCAGTAAGGTTGACCTTGAAATGGCTAAGAGACTGAACGCATGGGGTTGTCTATCTTTGACCTAGCTGATTACTCATACACTACCGTATTTCGGTCCTGTGTGTGAGATCATTGCTTTGTTAATTCATGCTTTCTTGTCACCCCTCCCCGCTCTCTTCTTTCGTTTCAAGTTTGCATGGACCCAACCCACTCTATACGAAATATAACTACCGCAGTTTGTACGATCTGCGTTAGCTACAGGACTAGAGGTGCGTTTAGGGACGATGGTCGTGTATGGACCTTGAATCTACAATAATATAATGCTATTTTCATTATTATAAGCTCCTGTCTCCTCACTGTATAGTTCCAAATTTCTCACATTTTCGGAGAGACGAAAAAAAAACCCCGAAGGGACGGTGCCATTTTGAAACGGTCGTTAGATAACAAACATTCACGAGAGATTATATCACAGGGAGCAGTCCATTTCCTTTCCATTAACTCTCCTGGCATTTATTTAACATATGTACGAAACGTTTTCACACATGTGGAAGAACACTTTATTTGACATATGTGCAAAAGTTTTGCACATATGTATAAAACTTTTCAACATACAAGTTTTAAACATTTGTGATTTTTTTTATCTAGTTATTTTATTTTACTTATGTGTAAAACTTTTCCACATATGTCTAAAACTTTTCAACATATATGTAAAAGTTTTCAACATATGTCTAAAACCTTTGCACATGTGTCCAAAAACTGTTTCTTACACATATGTAGAATTCTTTTGTACATATGTGTAAAACTTTTCAACATATGTGGAATAACCGATTAAATACCGAAACGGCTTGCCGTAACAGACACGTATCAAACCTTGGCTATCGCTACGTCGATTATCTACTTATCAATGTGCAGCCGAATTCATGTTTACTAACAAAAAATGTGACAATTCTATACGACGTAGTCTTTGTGATACATAATTTCCAAAGCAATAGTTTGAACGCATTCATGGTATTCGTACCAGTAAGCGTGGAACAAAATGGTCTGTAAGCGATCGTATTGTGCAGTCAACTCTCGCATGTTATGTAGATGATGACACGAAAGTTGTTCATAATAAACATCAAGTAGATTCAATGTATCACGACACAAATGGAATGTTTTCGTTTAACGGGGTTCCTGTTCCAAATGCCCTGATTATACCATTATCCAGAGTGATTCAGATCGACATTCGTCATTAGTCACTTGGTTAAGGGTTTATGACCTACTAATATTTGTTTGCTGTGCAGCAATTTACCACTGGGAGGTCCTTCATGCCGATTCTTTTATGCTTTGTGACGAGGCGTGAAAGAGGTTGCAGCGGTAAATTAGTGCACAACAAATACCGATACGAATGTTCAAATTCGATGTTAACCAGATAATATACTGAGACGGGCAAATAAATCTGTGTCTCGAAACGGTTACCGTCTTGAAACGGCTGTTACGTTCACCTCCCGGCTCGAAAACAGTATTGCCTGGTTTGCACTTGCATCAAGTGTTGCCCTATTAACTTTTTTTTAAGCAAACGATTGAGCGCGACGGTTGAATGATTCATGGTATGAGATGGAAAAAATTTATTAAGGACTGCCTGAATTTATATGACAATTTTGCGACAAAATAATACATTTACATGTGTAAACCTCCTTTCTGTAGTAAAGAGGAAATACTCCTAATGAAATGGTACAGCTCGCGAATGGGCGGTTGGCTGCTTATCTCTTGTACACCATGGATCGCCTTTAATTTTTCGGTGCGGTCAACAAGAGCGTTGTCTGGAAATGTCGCACAGTTTGTGGACACCCTCTATCTGTGCTTATGTGAGAAAGCTGTTTCAATCTTTATTGGATTCTGCAGATAATAACAAACTTCATGAGTTTCAAAAAACTGTAGGACGTATTCATCTGAGTAGCCAGAAACTTTTCGATCAAGCCATGATCAGGCGATGTAGAATCGGCCATACCTGATTAACTCACGAACATTTACTAAAAATGGAACCAGCCCCAAGGTGTATTCCATGCCACGAAGATCTCACAGTGAAACATATTCTGATCGACTGTATAGATTTTAAGATTGTAAGAGATTCATTTTATTAAGCATCTACTTTAGAAGATCTTTTTAGTCGGGTAAAAAAAAGTCAGAATTCCAGATTATTGGAGAGAAATCGTTTTGTTGTATACGTTTTAACCCTATCTGACTTGGGATTTTTGGGACCCGTCCAGGCCTTGGGGCCGAAATGACCGTCCCCCTAATTATTTTTCTTTCTCCTTGAGCTAGGGGGTGAAACTTACCACACTATACCCTTGGATCAAGATCTACCAGAAAATGTAAGACAAATCCAAGATGGCCGCTTTGATGACGTCATAGTAACGTCATTTTCATAAACGGCATTTTTGGGTCGATTTTTCGGTGAAATTTTCCGATTTTTTTATTTATGCAATTTTCTCGCAAAAACTGCATGATAAATTATTAAATATTAATGTAATGTGAAATAAATATTTTTTGATGACTTTTCATCGCGGAAAAGCAGAAATGTTAAAGAAATATGATAAAAACATCACTTTTCTGGTACCCCACGTGGTCGCCATCTTGTATTAACTTGAATTATCATCTTGATCCTCTGCCTGATGGGTTATGCAAATAGGCTCAAAATGGCCCCAATACGATAAACTATATCGTCAAGGAGATTCAGCTGTCCATTTTTTTGTCGTTCCGGAGATAGGTCGATACTTGGTGTAAGAACGCATAGTTGAGGCTTTTGTTGAGGCTTTTGTGCAGCTGAAAAGGGTCACGTCTAGACGCATTGTTGAGCTCAGACAGGCTATTGTAGGCTTTGTCTTGTGCGTTCTTACACCAAGTATAAACCCGGAGATAGCGCACAACGTTTGGTAGAGGGTGGGCCCCCCTCCCCCCACCCGGTCAAATAAGGTTAATGTATGTACATGTTTTTGGTGTGTTGTGTTGATTACTTCTGGATTGCTGGGTTGTTGGTTTTTTTTTGTTGAAATACTTAGAATTTTGTTTGATTGTCGCTATATAGCTGAAATATTGCTGAACGCGACGTTAAACCTTAATTTGCGCTCTCCCTCTCTCTCATGTTGTGTACAAAATGCAATATAAAGACACTATATTTAAAGTATATTATTTTTCACTACAGACCAGAAGAGAATTTAAGGGCTAGGCAGGTGTTTGACGCTCTTCTTCTACATGCAGACAGTATATTGCGAGAAGAAAGTTTTTACATTGTGGTGTGGGGAGGTAAACGCACTCCGTTGTTAGCCTAGCAAATGCTGCTGTGGTCTAAAGTTTTGTGCCATATGCAACAGATGTTTGCACACAACACGCAAGATACCAAAGATAAGAATTATCGTTTTATACCATTCGGACATTAAACAGATGTGAGATATTTTTCTAAACTATCGATATATATATAAACTACACAAAACTTCCATCGAAGATTGTACTGAACTCCAAAGCGACCTAACTGGTGTCTTTAAATTAGTAGTAGTAGTAGTTCTTTATTATTCCTACGAAATAGGCTACAGATCGCAAATTGTCCGGTAATGAGTGAGTCAGTCAGTCAGTCAGTCCATCCGAATCCTTTCGTCGGCAAAATAAGGAGAACCGTTGACATTAGAACCTTGATTTTTGGCATGAGCGTGCATTAGGGCATTGTTACCAGCAAGTTCTGAGCAGACCGAATTCTGATGAAAATTTGATTTATAATTATTTGTTTTATTATTTATTGATGGCTCAGTGAATGCACTGTCATGCCCATTGGGAACCTTTGGCTGTATGTTTCACTGTATATATAACACAGTACAAAACCTGGTGAGATATGCCATGTTTTCAATGTTCTTTTATTTGATGGAAACTTTACTTGAGGGTTTACGATCACTTTAACATGCTAAGTACAATCCTCAGATTCTACATTCATCAGGTTGCCGATACCCAAAATTTGTTGTCTGATATATCTGATAACAACGTGATGTAGAGATGCTATTTATTCGTCTTTGTACCGGTCATGCTCAGGAGAATGCCATAGAATCATTATTATCTTGTGCCGAGAAGGTGTTGGTCTTGAGTTGAATTACCGTAAACTACATAAATGCTACCTTTCTACTGTAGGACTATATATAATAATTTGTTATATTGTTGGGAAAATAATGCGATTCAAAAAGTTGTTTTGGTCCTGGACAAGGGCACTGAAAACCATTAAGGAGATGTAAATGTATTTTCACACGTAAAGACCGAAATCTACTGAACTTTTTATTATTCAATCTGTTTCCTTTAGTTAAAAAATTGTAAAATTAAATAGGCGATCGTTATTTATTTTTGGAATGAAGGCGCATTAGGAGACTGTTACCAACAAGTTCTGAGCTGACCTACTTTTGATGAAAATGTCTGGTGATTTTTCATGAAAATCACTAGTGATCTTAATATAGGCAGGATTTCAAACTGGGGGTGGGGATTTCCAAGAGTTTCGTTCGCGTCGGAGTCCTAATGCTTACCCTACTTCGTAGGTCCTGTGACGTTAGTCACACTGCTCATGTTTATAGTGGCAGGTACATAACAAAACAAATATATCAAACATTACACAACACCACCCAGCCCATACGGGCTTATCAGCCACTTTAAACCAATGAATATTTAAATCACGTGGCACGGTACGCATATAAAACATGTCTCCTCTTGACAAAAGCTTTCCGGATAAAATGACCAAACTTCCTTGTATGGTTTTCAAAAAGGTATTTCAGCTTATCAGCGTTTGATATCAGAATTCCAAAAACTACGTCTTTAAACAAATATTGTCTTTCATCTTCATAAACTGAACAGTAAAAAACAAAGTGCTCTTCATTCTCAATTTGATTAGCGTCACATAATGTACAAATTCTATCATTAACATTTTCTCCAATTAAAGTCTAATTCATTTTATCAATGAACGTTTAAATACAAATACAGCTTATTGTTCAATTTTACCTAATTCAATTGATCCACCGGTGGCACGTGTTTGGGTATCCACCTGTCGTCTGATCTGTACTTTAGGCGACTTGGAAATACAATTGTATGTAAATCTTTTTTAACAATTTTGGAATTCCCCAAGAGGGCCCGTTAGAGTTTCACCGCCGTCGATAGTCTGAGATCTCTGTTATGTTAATGCGAAATAACCTGGTGTATCGTTCGACGATAAAGAATCTAAGCATCAATTTGGCTTGCAACCCCATAAAACAGAAGAAGGGAGGTAAGTAGGATTAGGTAAAAGACCAAAGCCGAACCCACCTGCTACTGCAGCTAACTGACCGAAATCTAATATACTGAGCGGGGAACCCTGGCTGACACATATCTTTGAACACGCGAGTTAATACCATTTAAGCTTGGCTGTCTATTCCCCGCATGGATCTAGATAGAACGTGAAATTTTGTTTGAACAATGTATTAACCAGAAAGGCACAAGTCTGGGCTTGTTGTCTTCAATACACTTAGTTGTGCATTGTGTAACATATATACCTCTAACTGGTGCACTGTGAACTTCTGGCTGTGAAAAAGAGATTAAAGATTTAAAACTTGACAAGTGGCACGTTAAGTGATCAGTGGCTGCAAATGCGTAGGGTATGTGTTGCACCATATCAGATCACAATAGCAGAGGTAGGAAAATATCATAGAATAATATAGTATAAACAGGGTTCGTTTGTCAAGACAATCTTTGATACAATTTATAATACCAATATTTCTAGAGATCTTTTGACATGTTTCGCTAATGTGAGTTACCCAGGTCAGCTTATTGTTTAAGAATACACCAAGGAACTTGAATCTGTCGACCTCATCAATGTCTTGACCATGCAAAGATAATCGACCTATATCGTTGCCTCTGACTCTACAATTTGGTTTTACAAACATATATTTGGTTTTGCATATATTCAAGGACAGCATATTGGCCGAGAACCAATTGTACATTAAATGTAGTTCACGTGACATAATAGTATAAAGTTGATTCTGATCTTTGTGAGACAAAACCGCACTGGTGTCATCAGCAAATAAAGTTATGCTAAGTACATCAGAGGCAGCATTCAGATCATTAATATAGATCAGGAATAGTATGGGGCCTAGAATTGATCCCTGCGGAACGCCGCACGAGATTCCCCTAGGAGCCGAGGTCGTGCCATTATAGCTGACAGACTGATAACGGTCGGAAAGGTAACTTTTGAACCAATCATTACTAATTCCTCTAAATCCATAGTGTTCTAGTTTTTGAAGAAGAATATGGTGGTTTACAGTATCGAAAGCTTTCGAAAGATCTAGAAACGTGGCGATGCTATAGAGCTTAGATTCTTTAGCTAAGGTTAGAGAGTCGTGTAGAGACAGGACAGCCATGAAATTGGAGTGGTTTGATCTGAAATCGAATTGATTAGAACAAAGGATGACAAATGTTTCAAGGAATTCGTTAACACATTTTGAAGCTATCTTTTTCAAGCAATTTACTAAAGCACGGAAAAACGGATTTCGGTCTATAATTCTCCATTTATGTATTGTCACCGGATTTAAAAATAGGTGTCATCTTTGCCGTTTTCATCGCTAATGGCACGACTCCGGATTGAAAAGACAGGTTAATAATTTCGACAAGTGGTTTGCTTATAAATTTGGCAACAAGTTTAACCAGAGATATACTGATGCCATCAATGCCAGACGCAGAGTTTTTGGCTTCAAGAAAAATTTCATTAATCTCTGCGCTGGAAGATGGTTTAAATTGGAAATTATTTTGGATGCGTTCTGTCAAGAATTCACTGAAGTGTGAATTCACGGATGGGATTTTTTCTGCCAGCGAACTAGCAATCGTGCAGAAGTAATCATTGAATTCATTAGCAATTGTGTAAGAGTCCGTAATCTCTGTATTATTGATATTGAATGATTTAGGTAGTTGTGTGCTTTTGGGGGCGATTCAGTAATTCGTTGATTACTTTCCATGTTCCCTTTATGTGATACTGATATACAGACAACAGATACACCATCCATGATCTATGCCCGGCATCATTGTCAAGTATTGCCATGTTCTCTCTTGTATACAGGCCTTTGCTCATATGTTTTTTATTTTACATCTGCGCTGACTTTTGCTCTTATAGTATCATAAGATATTTGGATTAGGGACGGGTGACTTCTTCAAGAACTATGACTGGCTACTGAAGGTCGGATCCGACGATCGGATTTAAACTGCTGGTGAACGCCCATGGGCTATGACCTTGAAATATTGACGTTGTCAATGAAGAAGTGGTTTTCGATGATGTCAGTAAGGGAAGACGATGTACCTGGATTTCAGTAGTTACCACTGAAAAATCTATTTAGTCCAAAATGAGTTTGAATGTTTTAAGATGCGCGTTGATTGCAAGTACGGGATTTCATTTGGACATGGACTCATAAGACCGTTGTACCATAATCGTGAACATCAAACTGATTCCGTCGTTATTTTTATTTTGCAGAATTCATGTCGGAAGCTGTTTTGTCCCGTCGGAAAATATGTAAATAATCACACCTGCCACAACATGTTCGACTCGGCTAAAGGAGTTGGATACATCATGAAGTATTCACTGAAACCCAAGAACAAGCACGTTGTAGTGATCAGAGACAAAATACAGGATATTTCAACGTCTTTTTACAATTACGTACGCAATAATATGGATGCCACCTTTAAATGGGCCTGGTATAATATTATCAATATATATTTATTCCGTGTGGTGAAAACGTTTGGCAGAGACACATTGCACGTTTACAATATAACCGTCCAGATAGCATTCCTAGTTGGCAACGATGCTTCGAGATACCAAGTTGAAAGGTCAATGACAGATTTAGTCAATCGCGGTTATTCTTATCACAGCGAGGGTGGCGCCGCCTCGGAAATGTTTACTGCGATCTGGATGCCGAATAACGCGCAATCTCACTTAGCATATGCGACTAGTGAGAGTTATAGTAAGTTAGAGAATGGAACCTTAGTAGAGGCCACATTTACCCATGTACCACGCTTTAATAAAGACCTGCCAACGATTTACAAAGAGAGCACTTCAGCATATATTCAAATGGACGACATGATGCACTGCGAACAGATTGAATTGAACGCTTCAGAGTTTCGGATACAAGACAATCAGATCTTTTATGTCAGTCGATTGAGCAGCGAAAAGCAGATATCTGCCGGTCTTTATAGGAAGATTGGTTCGCATGTTCGTATTTGTGCTGACTTTAGGGGTTCAGCTATTGACGGACATGTAAAATCTGCCATGAAACCACAGCAAGGAGCGTTCGATCGTACAGAGATAATAATCACAATTATATGTACGAGTTTCTCACTATTTGGGTTGTTAGTTACCCTGACGATTTATTTGTTACTGTCCCGTCTTCGTTCATTACCTGGTCAGACTAACATGGCCCTTTGGGCCAACCTATTCATGGCACAGCTGTTATATGTATCGTTGGCCGCGGCGGATGTTCCTCTTAAACTATGCCAGTTTTTTGCCATAGTTATCCATTACCTCTGGCTTTCAACATTTGCATGGAAGCTGATCTGCGACTTTCATCTGTATCGGAAATTTCGTAACCCTTTGATGGCTATGGATGAAGTTAAATCTATGATAAGATATACAATATTCGCTCAGTTTTGTCCCATCTTGATTATTGGTGTTCACATCATGGTCCGGTACTATACTTCTGGTCAGTCAGAAATCGGCTATGCGGGCAGAGTTATCGGTCCTGAGCGAAGGTTATGCTTCCTTACAGGGGCAATAGACATAGGACTGGCATTTGCGTTTCCCGTCGGTTTGGTGGTTTTGACTAACATCTTCTTTTTTGCTACATTCATACATTCCCTTCGCAACAGACCCGAACTCCACAAAAACACGTCCAAATCAGATGTGAAGCAGAGCGTTGTTCTCGTCAAGGTGTCATTTCTTCTGGGATTCACATGGATATTTGGTTTCATCGCTATTGGAACAAACGTGCCGGCGATGTGGTATATTTTTACAGTCTTTAACACATCCGTTGGCTTTTTCGTTTTCGTGAGTTTCGGTCTCAAGAATATGTCCATATACAGGTTTATTCCTGAGTTTTCAACCAACGTTCCAACCAGCGCTGGGAGGGATGAAAGTGTAGTCACCGGACGAGATCATTCCCTGTGCGACCCAATCGACTGACGGAATTTTAATAAGTTTCGAAGCTTCCATAGTTGCCCTGTTAGAGAGAGGAATTGGCGCATATTCGGTTACACGTATAAATTTTGTACACAATGAAACTTTGTAGCTGCTCTTCAATTTACATCATCAATTCACACTGTCCTAACATTCCAGGACACTAGGCTTTCCATAAGCCGTCCCACATAAATAAATTATCAGTCTTTGGTAGGTAGTTCATTTAAAAATATTGCACATATCTACAGAGAAGTGCGTTTTCTTATTTGAGATTAGGACAAACCTCTGACAAAATTGTGTCAAGATCGATTCATGGGCTTCCGCGGATGTTCAAACGCTTCAAAGATCGCTCCATCAAACTATGGATATACCACATACAACACCAATGGGCCAATCAAACGTTGATGTACGGCGATGTTGGCGAAATAGGTCGGCGATAAAAGCGCAATATGACTTAATTAACGCGAAAGGCTGTGTGGGGAAATGACAATGAGAACTTTTTGAAAAAAAAACTCGTAAAAGTTGATGATTGAACTCCTTGATATCTATATTTCCCACAAAAGTACTGTTATATACAAAAGCGAAATACAAATCAGAGTCACCATATCAACTGATGATATGAATGTGCACGAAAATGTGCGACACTCTGCGATTAACACATAAATGATGGATTTTTGGGGATAATTTTTAGATTTTCACGTACATCACACTGTTTCATCTTTCAGTGAAAGAATATATTTGTTACATTGTTCTCTTTTCTCCATGATATTTCTGTTAAATTGACATGGCTGCTATTACATAATAAAGTTTGCCTAGTTGTTAAACAATGCAATTATAGTTTAATTCTTTCATGCGAAATAATTTTATTCCCTTTTTGAAATGTTTAGTACCTGTGTCTCTACCTTAATTAACACCATTCCAAGAGATTTAAAGGGCAACTGTATCCCGGTAGTAGCCCGCTGACAACAATATCACCACGTTAGAATCGTTATAGCGACTTGATAACAATGCCATAACACTAACATAGCGCGATCTTTTGTGCGCAGCGGAGAAATGACGGTGGGTTGGGAGAAATGACGGTGGGTTGAAATGGTGTCTAAAACGTAACTAACTTCACTAAGATATCCTTTTGACTAAATTATGTAGGGAGAGCGGCGGAGAATATAAAGAACAAAATAACCAGTAGTTGACGAAAAAACATATATGCTCTTGAGGAGCAGGTGTTAAGGGAAGAAACCTTCGAAACAATGTGGCTGCTGTCGGAAAGAATCCTAGATGACGGAGTGAAGGACACAGATCTGAACCTTAATGAACATGAGTGATAAACACAGCCATTGGCATTACAGTGTGGGGCATAACTACCTTTCTGCATGAGAGGCTGAAAACAGACGTAAAATCTGGTGATATTGACAAAGTAGGAAAGAAATTGCCCAATATCTCCATACAAGACAAAAACTTGTCTGGGTATACTATTTCGAGAATAGGGCGCCGAAGAGAACAAAACTCGAGATAAGAAAATATCAGCCCAAAGCAGAATCTTCTCCTGAAAGCGGTATCCCCAGCGAGAATGGAGGACCGATTCTCAACTGGGAAAATTTTCACGAGGACATTTAACAGACTCAGTGAAGACACTGAGAGAGTAGTTCATAATACAACCGCAGATCACATTCGTGGCCCAGGAAGAGGAGGTCACTCCCTTCCCTCCGAATTCCGCTGCAGAACGGGTGGGATGCAGGTCAAGAGGACTATCTGCAGAACTATAGCTTTGTTTAGTTGATACCGGTATAGAAAGTGTAAAGCTAAGAGACCCACTTTTATTTTACTCGACCATTTAACTACATGTTTGCAGACATGACATTGACTTGCATTTTTACTCATAGAAACATATTCCTCAAAGAGGCAGTCAGTATTTGTTGTTTTTGTGCGAGCTCCAAGATACGTTGTCTGTCCAAAGTAGTTTGCCTCGCAGCAACTGCATTATATAACAGACATCACATTCATAGAATCAAAACTCAGGTTTTCCTTTACTGTGAAGACATTACTCGAATTCCTGAATGAAATGTTGAGCCTTCAATCAGGTATTCACATGTACCACATTGAAAATCTGTGCATTTTGTGACTTGAAGAGTGCTGGGATTTTCTACATATGTGGCACGGGATAGGATCGTATTTAGATTAGAGGTGTGTCTCTGGCTTTTAATTAGTTTCGTATCTTTTGGAACATTTTGTATTTTAGAACTATCGTGAAGTATATTCATATTTTGCACAACTTTGAAAATATATGTCCGCGTTATGTGGTTTACATGTGGCGACGAACGCCAAGTTTTCGTTCGTTGATTTTGGTTTGGAGGTTCGTAAGAATGTAATGTCATGTGACTTGGCTTTAGTCTAAGCCTGTCTTGATAATCTCTTTCGGAAATCCCCTACATGCCAAATCTTTTTCAAGTTCACTAAGTCCTTAAGTTCGGTTCTGTCACAATGGTACAAATGCGACGAGCACAGTTATCCTGACTATGGACCTTAGTATGTCTTGCATGATTGCTTTTGAAATGAAGGTATTGTCTAGTATCGGCGGGTTTATGAAACAAATTCGTGATTAGTTTTTGTTTGTAGTTATCAAAGAAAAAGGGTAAACTATTTCTTCTGCTTTCCATGGTAAATTTGATATTCAGGTGCAGCATTTGCAAAATATGGTAGACAGATTCCTGAGCAGACCGGCAACCATAGGCTTGAAATTGTGATCTTCTGAACGTAAAACGGAGAGAGAGAGAGAGACAGAAATTAAGGTTTAATGTCGCGTTCAGCAATATTCCATCTATATAGCGACAACCAAACTTCTAAGTATTCTGACAAAAACAAGTCAACAACCCAACAATATAGAAGTAATCAACACAACACACCAAAAGACATGTGCATACATTAGAACTTATGCAACAAACCGATTTCGTTCCAGTAACCTAAGATGAAATTTCTTTTACTCGATTAAAAAGAATCTCTTACAATCTTAAAATCTATATAGTCGATAAGAATATGTTCCACTGTGAGATCTTCGCGGCATGGAATACATCTTGGAATTGGCTCTTTTTTAAGTAAATGTGTTTGAGTTAATCGTGTATGGCCGATTCTACATCGCCTGATCATGATCATGGCTTGATCGAAACGTTTCTGGGTGTTCAGATGGGTATAGCCTACAATTCGTTTTGAACTCCTGAAGTTTGTTATTATTCACAGCATTCCACAAATTTTGCAACAGTATTCCATAAAGATTGAAACAGTCAATATTGTCCCGTTCTGTACAGAAAGATAACTTACACTTGCTTCTAGCTGAACACCCCTTGAGGACAACCCATGAGCCTGCTTCTCCCATCAGTGTTCTTTGGGTACAGATTTTGAGGATGAGAGACCTGAATCTGATTAGAATATATTACTTTCGAATGAATGTCAAATGAAGTTTTCAGTATCTCCGAAACTGGGTACAGAGAGAGTAAAATTATGAAAGGCTATCGAAGAAGCACTATACAACCCCTCGTCACTACCGGTGACTTCTCGTGTAGGCTACACAAAGAAAATACATGCCCAATATTTGGCAAGCGGTTTCATTCTGCAGTTCGTGGTGTGCTTTAATTTTTTCTGCGCAGATGTGCTGCGATGGCTTGTGTTACACCTCTTGTTCGATGAATGTATATTGCGATAACTATGTACACCCACACCTGGAGTGGTGGAGCGCAGTTGAGGGATACAAAGCCCCCGAAGATGGTCTGAATCCACGACGGTGCGTTGGAGGTATATATTGTGATGAAAATTCACTTTGGAGGTTCGGGCAACGTTTCATAACAAAAGAACCTGTGCAGATTGGCGTACGAATGTGAACTTTGTTGATCAAATTAGTTAGTATCTTAATTGAACACTTCTTTGAGTCAGCAGATCTTTTACTTTGTCAAGGTGTTTACCATGGATCACTTCTTTGGTGCAGTTGATCTTGTGCTGTGTCAGGTATTCACAATGGAATACATCTTTGAGACAGCGTATTTTATAAAGGTGTTTCCATGAAACACTGTTCTGAATCATCTATTCGTGTACGGTTTCAGGTTGTTCTCCCAGGCCACTCCAGACCAAAATTACCGGTGGTTCAGAAGAGATTAAAGTGGTCTGGTTGTGCTTACCTTTACTGTATATCTCAAAATGACCAAACTACCCTCACACGTATGTTTCACCCCGATGACAAAATTGTGTACAGAGCTTATTTCACTCGTCGAATCTTGAAAATCTACAAGCAGATAAATAGCACGTACATATGTCACGAAGAGCAGTGGGTGTAGTTCACCAATATAAATTATGTTTATCCGTCGTTTGAGAAGAAGCGTAAGATGAAGACGGGCAGACGAATTTGTGAAGTCGAAAATATAGTCGTTTTGAATTTGTTAGAGGAAATGTGCGCTCCATTCGCACTGACGTTTTGGGGGGGGGGGGGGATTTGTAGAGATCAGTGATCGGACATACGTGTTGAAGGTATTACAGAGCTCCCATGCACATGCAGGTACGAGGACCGATATTTGTGCGTGCTCATACACGAACCATTTGGGCGAAGATGTGCTTCATTTTCAGTACACGTTTTACCTCCTTATGGCTATATCAATTGACAGGTTCATTTTCCAATGCTTAATATTCTTATTATTACCGACTATATATTCACTACACATTTATTCATATTTTTATTCCAATGTCACTGTTTATGTATTTTATCTCGATTAACATGTTTATATATATATCAGACTTATATACGTCTGAGAGCTCAGCTGAATGTCTGATAATTTTAGATTATCTATTCATAACTCGAAGAGTGGTTTGATATATGCTCCCCGATGAGGCCCATACTTTTTTTCTGTGTGAAGAGTACTAAATACTAATAAATATCTTTATTCAACGCCGGTGTTCATTTTGCATTCACATTTCATTCCGTATTGACAGGAATGGTTACATACAGTTATGTGGTTGAACTATTGCCATTTCTGATCACCGATCTGAAATAATTTATGCTTTCATAAATTCGATATATGTTCACATTATGTCATAGTTTCACTTATCTTCCTCTGTAACGCTACTTTGAACACTTCCAAATTGGCATCAGCTTCTACAGAGTCAGCATACAGTTTCGTTCAGACCTTTTGTTATTCTACGGATTATTATTATTATTCTACTTTTGAAATAGCGGCTAAACGGCTTGATATACAGCTTAGATATTTGGCACCTTTGTAGATACGAGGCTGAACTTTCTGGTACAAGTATTCAATTTTTACCTTGACCTTGACCTATTGAGCTATGGGCTTTTTTGATAAAAACACCATTTTGCGAATATCGACCAAACACATAAGGCGATGCAGCTGAAATTTAAAATGTGAAAGTTTGCAGATACACCCAACAAAATAACCAATAAAATAAGTAGGTCAAAGAAGCGGTTTTCGAGTTCTCTCCCCTGCTGCTGTTTTTCGTGTGGGCTGTGTACAGCCAAAACTAAAGAACATATCTAAAAGAAAGTTGATGGTTGATAAGTGTTACATATGGCCATGCTGTAGTTATATTTTTGAATTGTTACGTAACAAGAAAAAGTAGTTATCTCCCTTTTAATGTATTTCAAAACCCGGTATTTTATAAGGAAATAAGCTACGGCATTGATACTCCTAATATTTATGAACACTTTAATGACCGAAAAGAATGTGACCTTAAATTTGACCTTTGGCCTCCAGGAGCGTCTCTATATGAGTGCACAGTTTGGTGGTGAAATCTTGAACGGCTAATGCGATCAGCCTAAAAATAAGGTCACGTGACCTACATCATGTCGCAAGGTCACCACTTGTCTCAAAACTAGGCCTTGGCCTTGACCTTTGAAGTGGTAAGCATCCAAATATCGAAAATACGGCTTCCATTTTCTGAAAAACTAACGCACTGACAGTTACAAAACAATGAAATAATAGTGGGCACAATATTGTCTTTCTTTTGGCGCTATTTATAAAACGATCCGATGTGACCTTGACCTTGCACATCGCACAATGTAAAAAACATTGATCGCATTTTTCTCAAAAACTACAACATGCAGGAATCTGTAATTTAGTACATTTGTTGGGCAGGATACAGGTATGACGTCACTGAATTTTCAACGTGACCTAGACCCTGGTTTTTCAGATATGGACCCCGACAGTTTTCAGACTACAGCGCCATAACTTGAAAACTGTTAGAAATTCTAACTTGAAATTTGCACATGAATGTAGATCATTACATGAGGTAACAGAACATCAGTAGAACCCATAAAAAGATACCAGAAAGATTGGGAGATAATTAGCCATTTCTAAAATT
This sequence comes from Hanleya hanleyi, assembly GCA_036873755.1. NCBI lineage: Eukaryota > Metazoa > Mollusca > Polyplacophora > Lepidopleurida > Hanleyidae > Hanleya > Hanleya hanleyi. The sequence continues at coordinate 128,134 of JAVTVY010039649.1, read as the reverse complement.
TTGGATTTATTCAAATTTTGCGAAAATTATGCATCCAATCATCACTATTTATAGGCACGATTGAGGGAATATATAAATGTATTTGACTATGAAATTTCAAGAATATAGCTTTGATAGGTTTAGAGATATTAAAAAAACAATTTCCCGAACTATTAAGCCGTTAAATGGTCACATGTTGATTTCATCTATTCAATGAGAGTTGTCAATTTCGCTATAGCGATTCGGCTGAACACTCGAGGCATCCGGAGTTCGCAATTAAATAAATGTCGTGTTACATGACGGAGCTGGCTCATCTTTTTGGAAACGCTATAACTCTTGAACCGCAATAGGTACGGACTTCTAATTTGTTGCCTGTTACTTACAATAATGAGTTCTTTCAACCGAGTCACCCCGCAATTGTAATTAAATGAACGTCGTTTTAAGTGATGAAAGGAGCTGCGAACCATGATGAGCCCTCTGTAATTACAACACATATAAGGGAAGTGGGAAGAGGTGCCCATTATGCATTATGTATATTTGTCAATTAAACGAAGGGTGTTTAGTTATCAGTATATCGACATCGCCTATGAACATGAACTTAATTTTCAACGAAAGGATACCTTTGAAGGACCGTCGTGGAAAGACCGTGTCATTGTACCAACAATGTATAGTTATATTCAGAATTTTTCCCTACCAACAATTTTGAACCCATTTTTTTGGTGAAATTCAGCCTTATTTCATATTTTAGTCACTGGTACTATATAAGCAAAATGGTATTGTGCTTATGAGGAACGCCTGCCGGCTGGGTTTTTCGGGCACTACTTTGTGAACAGACATAATTTTTATCTTTAGAGAGCGAACATCCCGCGGTTTTCTCTCATTCAACCTTACCATAATGTTGGGAATTGGATTCAAAGTTTGGTTCTTGCAGGAATAAACGCAACAAACAATCGTTGTGCCTTTGTTGTAACTGTTAATGTGGGAACATTTAACGGCATGGCCACACGGCTTGAGCGGTAATATATATACAAATATCCAATTGCGATGATGTATTAGCCCTGTCAAGTCATCTTATGTAGAGTGATCAAGTATTTGACCGTTGGATTAAGAAACGGCCCAGTCGAGTAAACTACTAATAGAATGCAAGTTATTACTCAGAATACAAATTTGTATTCAAGGCCTACAAATTGGCATACCTTAATTGGAACATTATACGCTTTACGTAACTTGTGTATCCGGGATTATTAAATGTGAACATTTCGCGTTTGGGAAATAATGCCTTCTTCTAGTTCGCCAACTTCCCCCAATATATACCCTGGGCGAGGGCGTTGAAGATTAACTACAAAAATAAAAGAAAGCGGGTTCAATTTTCTCAGATAAACAACAGTTGGCACGAGAGTCCAAACTGCTGGACGAATGCCAACTAGTGTTTATCTCGAAAATTCGAAACTAACTTCCGAGGTCTTTATTTGGATTCGGACATGCACAATCGAATTTATTACCAAATTCTACAAATTCTATCAAATTAGATAAAATCTGTTCGTGCATGCCTTCCACGTTGATCGAAGAAACACGTTGATCGAAGAGGCGTCACTTCCTAGATTTTCACTGTGAACATTGTTGCAAACTGTGCGAAAGTATAAATTACGCGAGCGCTCACTATATTTACTCCGCCAGCCGACAGCGTTGTGTGACAGAACATAGTTTTACAGGTGTTCGCCGGTGTTTATCGGGAATTAAATACCACTTTTGGTACATCGTTACAACATTGAGACGTACAGAAGGTATGTTCGAATTGGTAACACATACTGATCGACACGTTACCAGAAAAGAAGAAATTGTTGGTCTATTCGCGTATTCCTGAGCCAGGATCGACAGTTTCTTTAACGACTGGGATCCAGTCGTACTTTTGGAAACATCATTAATATGATTAAACGCAACTTATAAAAGTGATTGTTAACGCTATCGATCCAATGACAGGACGACGTATTACAAGAAGGCTACTATTCTGATTGCATATCTAACGATATCACAAGAACCAAAATATAGTGATCCATCTCGTGATTTTTATCTCAGCCACCCTTATATTATAGATATTCATGTGGACATGTTGAATGACATGACTACAGGACCCCTAGCAGCAGCTTGAACGGTAATAGATACAAATACCCAAGAGCCTTTCAAGTAACCTGGTGGAAAGTTATGAACTAAATTGTTTCATTCTCCAACATGTTAACAAGTCACCAAGTACAACCCGAAATATTTGAACAGAGGGTAAGCCTTGAGGACGATCCGTCCACAAGCAGAATCTCACGGTGTACAAGTAAAAATTAAACGCAATATATAAAGGTGGGGTGAAAAGATGCCGTTGTACTGACACGAATTCAATATGGCCCACAGTCCAGTATTCTGACGTCATATCTATGAAAATTACAAATTATATTAAATTGCAAGAAAAAAAGACCATGGTGATTTGTGTCTCAGACAATCTGGTGGAAAGTCATGAACCATGACTGTTAGATAGGAGAAACGGCCGACATGGGGAACTATTAGTAGAATGTAAGTTCTTATTTAGAACAAAAGTCTTTAATTACAACGCATATAAGGGAAGTGGGAAGAGGTGCCTACATACTGAGAGAGCCACATGACTTCACAGTATAGTCTTCTGGTTAACCTATCCTAAATCACATACCAAGAATTTAATACGCTTTTATTGTACCTGTTCATGTGGCAACTTAGATGACATGACCACACGGCCCCTAGCACTGGCATAAGCGGTATTAGATACAAATCTAGAGAGCTATGATGGAAATGCTCTGAGAACACGTATATTGGTATTTGGTGAGCTGTGTCGCTGTGACAACTCACACACTGGGCATTGGTGAGCTGTATCGTCGTCAGATGAAAATGACGGCATTTAGCACAAAAGACTAGTCCGTAAGGCCCGATGTCGACCCAGCATCAACTTCCCACAATGCCAAGATATATCAAAGACCAAATGGTCTGTACAGGGGGCGGACCTCGGGGACGAAACGTCCACCAGCAGAATATCGCCATATACAGGTAAAAATTACAACGCATATAAGAAAAGTGGGAAGAGGTGCCGACATACTGACTGCGTCACATGACTTCACAGTATAGTCTTCTGGTTAACCTATTTTAAGTCACATGCCAAAAATCTAACGATTCGTGATATGTGTTGTATCTCAGGTACGTTTTTATTGGACCTGTTCATGTGACAACTTGGATGACATGACAACACGGCCCCTAGCATCAGCATAAGCGATATTAGATACAAATCTAGAGAGCTATGATGGAACTGCTCTGACAACTCGTATATTGGTAATTGGTGAGCTGTGTCGCTGTGACAACTCGTACACTGGGGATTGGTGAGCTGTATCGTAGTCAGATGAGAATGGCGGTGTTTAACACAAAAGACTAGTCTGTAAGGCCCGATGTCGACCCAGCATCAACTTCCTACATTGACCAAACGGTCTGCAGGGGGCGGGCCTCGGAGACGGAACGTCCACCAACAGAAGGCCCGACGACGACCATGCGCTTCATTCTCCACTGTGTTAACCACATTCACAAACTACAGTCACAATGATTTGTACAGAGGGCAAACCTCGTGGACAACCATGCCACCGTTGATAGTCTGATTCATTCCTTATCCGCATACATCAGTTATGTTCGTAGGAGGAGCTACCCCCCTGGTGTTATTTCTGTTAAGGGTGCCCTGGCTGGCCGGGTGGTCTAAGACGCTTCGCTGGTGACCGCTAGCCTCACACCGCTGAACCAACACGGGTTCGAGCCTAGGTGGTTCTTGTGTGAAAGTTTGTCCGTTACTTGCCAACGGGCGGTGGTTCTCTCCGGGTGCACTGGCTTCCTCCACCAACCAAACTGACTGTCACCATATGAGTGAAACACACTTGAGTGTGACAATAACCCAATCGCCCCATTTCTGTTAATTTGAAAATGCCGAATTACATTCACAAATAATAACTAGGTAATTAAGTTTGATTAGATCAAGCCTCAAGGTTGAAGTCTGAAACTAAACTACGAGGGTATTTCAATTGAGGCAATCTGGACCCAAAATCTGTACTTCGCCAAGATGAAGTACTTCTAACAATTTGTTGACAATTCGCAAACTATTCCACCAGAAATTACTGAAGTTAAGGGTAGATGTGTACACGAGATAACACGGTTTCATTGAGTTATAATTGTAGTTATTCGCTACAACTTCTAACTCAAGTTTGCCTGGAAAAATCTCTATTTTAGTTGACATTTGAAGATGGTCCCCTGGTGACGTCACACACTGGATTCCCAAGTGGTGTTGATCAAGCTAACACCTAATAATAACAGATTCAACATTTGCACAATGACCACAGAAAGCTCAGTTTTAAGGCTACAGCATCTTTCATTCTGGCGGCAGAAATTAAGGAAAATATCTATTCGCATGAGATAAATGTCGAAGTTGCTCATCAAATAGTAACAGTTATTGTCTGTCTTATAGCCTAGTATGAGACGGAATACACTACACTACATATGTTTAAGCTAGCATGATTTCACATAATTTCTGCATGCATCTGCATTCTGTTGAATGTAGATGTGACAGATTTTCTTGCAAAAGTGACATAGGTTCATCACCTATAACCTTATCTGGGCTGGGTTGGGGTGGGGGGGGGGGGGCACTTTTCGTCCCCTGTTGGTTCTTTGCTCCTATCTCTGGAACGATAAAACATTGAGAGCTGATACTCCGTGACTTTGTAGCTTATCATATTGGGGTCATTTTGAGTGGATTTCTTCAAAATTTTTGCTTTTCTGCATGAACAAAATGGGTAAAACATATTATATTTCGCATCGGATTATTATTCACTAATTTATCATGCAGGTTTCGCCAAGAAAACGCTTAAATAAAAAAATCTGATCGAAAAATCGGCAAAAAAATGTGACGTTTGTAAATGACGTTACTGTGACGTCACGATGACGACCATCTTGGATTTTTGTTTGCATTTTTCAGTAGAGCTTGACCCAGAGATATAGTGTGGTAAGTTTCAGCTTCTTAAGCTTAGGGATAGCGAAAATATTTAGGGGGGGGCAGCTCCCCAGGTTGAGGTACACCCCAAATCGCCCAGGCCACTCCAATAGGTCTGACCAAAATTAACGGTGGTTCAGAAGAGATTAAAGTGGTCTGGTTGTGCTTACCTTTATTGCATATCTCAAAATGACCAAACTACCCTCACACGTACGTTTCACCCCGATGACAAAATTGTGTACAGAGCTTATTTCACCAGTCGAATCTTGAAAATCTAAAAGCAGATAAATAGCACGTACATATGTCACGAAGAACAGTAGGTGTAGTTCACCAATATAATTTACCCGTCGCATGAGATGAAACATGATGAACTTGATTTAGAACGTCAGATTTTATCAGTAGAAAAGCTGGTTAATGGTTGAAAGGAATTTCTCACATCCTTGCGCCATAAACCAACCGAACGAACACATTGGATTAAATTGATTGGTGGGGATGCGACAACAAACGTATCGTTGATTAAATATTCAGAAGCTATTTCCCTCGGTTAGCTGAACATGATGATAGGTTATAACTAATTGATGCATTAGGAGGGACACCAGGGAACATCGATAAAAGATACAGTGCAGCGAGTCCGTTGTCAACACGATACAACGTTTTTCGCTACTTCACAAATCTGATAGCAGAGTGAGAGTATAAAACGGGTAATTTACATCGAAAACTCTGGTATTAACGAACACATCTAATTTTCATAGCTCAAATATATCAGTCTGGTATATTATTCATTCAAGATGGCTTTAGATAGGGCTTTATCATGTTCGGTAATAGTGACTTTGCTTTCATTAATCTTCTCTGAGAATCAGTCAGGACAAGCAAATGACCCAGTCTACGCAAACTGGACAAACAGATCTAACATTGGCATTGATTCAACGACATTCCAGCCAATCGACCTCACGCCTTTTGCAGATACGAAGAACTGTACAGATTCATCTGAGGTACAGAATATCAGCGGATCCGATATATACCCTACATCCTACAATGAAACACGTCGTCTGGTCCAGTCAATTCCACCGACAATTTGGGAGACACTGTCCATTACCAATACCAGCTATTCCCCTTCGCCACCTGAGTTTATAGGGGGAGCTTCTTTGTACGACAGTATAATCAAATGGAACAGTTACGTCTGCGGGCATGTCGGAGTTTGTGATCAAGACCTGAACCAGCACAGCTGTCCTATCGAAGATTGCTCCAAATGTCGATGTGACAGTAATTGCGTTTCAGACTGCTGCCCTGACGTGTTATTAACCAAATCTGCCCGCCCTCCGGATGCCGAGTTAAGCTGCGTTTCCCAAGGATTTAAGAACGCCACGTCACAACCTCCAAAAAGGTATCGTATATTAAATATGAACAAGGCTGTATAAGGTTAAACCTGATTATATTCAAGGTGGAACAAAGAATTCATTTAATATCCCTCCCTCCTCATTACTGACATCTGTATTGCCATAGAATACGTTAATTGTATTCATTCGTTTGCATTTGCATTGGAAGATGTTCTACAAGTTAAGGTTGGAAAAATGATGACTGCGAGGCAAATCCCAGTGTCCTTTCAACCGGGAAAACCTTGAAAGTTAATGTTAGAATGCCTACAGCAGATGCTTTAAATTTTGAGAAAAATATAAGACGCACTTTTACGTCAATATCAATTAACTGAAAAGCGTTAGTTTAAATAGCTGACCAATCTTAATCTGTGACAGCTATGTGATTAGATATCGAGGTATAATGAAACGAAATCGTAAACCCAACTATTTAAACCCCATCAACGGAGACAACGCAGCCATGTTTGGCGAAAGTTTAATAGTTCGATGATTCACGATCATATCACCTTAAATTACTTAGTGGGTTTAACTAACGCACCCAATAGTATACATAGCTTACGTACAGTTCTGTATGCGTTACCTCTGAGAGCTTTAAATCAAATAGCCAGAGATATACAACAATCTGCGCCTTCAGGAAATATAATACCATCAAAAATCAGTAAAGTATGTCAATATATAGCGTATTTTCGATTGTATCGTCCAGTGAATATAATCGAAACATCTCAAGATCGGCTTTTCTTAAAACTCAACTACTTACACTACACAAAAAAGCGGATTTCACGTACTGGGGAAATGTATTGCTTATTAATGGGAGAGGCCACTGTTTGCACTTCTTTACATAGATTCCCACTAGTGTGGATGTTTGTATTTCATAGCGTATGACCCGTACATTGCAGCTTGGAGAGGCCAAGATGACAAATACATTTACGGGATATATATTATAGATAAGGCATCCTATATTTCATATACCCAAAATAGTATGGTCACAGGTATGGAATATTTAGTATCAAATTATATTCCATACAGCAGGAAATGTAAAATAACCAATTATGGCAAGACTGCCTTAAATTTAATCAAATAAAACTCTTTGAATACATTCGAGAGGTATGACAAAGTATTTGTGTATATGAATATTTATGAATATTTATTTAAATTTAACCTATCACTAAAATGCAATGTCGAAGTTCCATCAACCGGCTTCCCCCAAGAGGTACGTCTCATACTCGTTCATTATGCTTTTTAACGTCATAAGAAGGTAATTCTTTTATATGGCAAATATTAAGATTTGACATCATGAAATGGTAATTCTGATACACGGCAAATATTAAGATTTCATCTAATTTTATCTAGACTGTAAAGAAAACCAAATGAAGCATTATAAGTTATTTCACCGTCTGGTAAATATATGCATATTTCGATGAGAGCAAATATTCAGTTTATCCCTTTCACTGATGGTTATACGGGTATGCCATTCCGTTTTATATGATCAGCAAATATATGGCAGAACTGAACTTTTGCAACCAGTTTGGTAAATACTGCAAATATATGCAAATGTTAAGGAATGACTGCGCTGTAAATATATTGGAAATATTTTCATTTACCAACAGTTTAATATCCTTTAAATGTTGTCAATAGTAATATTTCATTGTGGAAATTAATGCAAATATGAAAATGTGATGTGGTTTTATTGTGTGTAGGGTAAATAATTTTTATTTTGATCATTCAACACGCTCTCGTGGATAATATGAGTGTGTAATACGTGGCGTAACACGACAAGTGCAAGGGAAACTGTGTGGGGTTTCTTTGCTTATTTCATACAATGCCAACTACAATGGATTGGTTAGAAAGCTCTACTTCTTGGCGATTTCCACTTCGTCGTTTCAGGAATCAGGAGTCACCCTGTAGCATAAGATGGAAACAAGGAATACATGTATATAGAGGACATCGTAACTCTTCCCAATACAACGTATAAAATAAGCTACGTGATACACCGGTAATACAGGTAGAAATATTACACAATTTAATGTAATATAATTTACAGAAAAATGAAACAGAAGTAAAACTTCATACTGTCCTGTCTCAAATTTGTCACAAATGCGGCCTTAATTTACTATCCATATCCGAGTATCCCACACTCTGGGTAGCGAAGAAATTGAATACACATGTTTAACTTCTCCTTGCTGAAATTTACACAAGATACATATAGGTGCACGATAGTTCCGTTCGATCCAACAGCATGCCGTTTCCTCACTCCAACATGTCGAAACGCGAGTATTTTTTCTTGCGTGTACTTCTCCCACAAGCAAATTTAGTGAACTGATTCTAGCTGTACACTGTATGCTTGGTTATAACGCATGCAGCACTTTTGTCTTGGCGAAACATATGCACGTTGTGATTGGTTGATCATTATGTTAGCCTGATAAGCGTAATATGATTAGAATTATGATTGACAGACAGGTCGGGCCTGCAGACAACAGGCGACTTTTACATACATTAATCCCTAATACAACCGTCTTCCGAAGATATCTAAAAGATAAACGGGAATATATCATTCGTCTATCGGATAAGCTAAGATGAAGACCCGGCTTATCGGCATGGTGAAGCAAGTTATGCAAGCTTATCTATGGTGGCCAAAAGCAATTAAATCCGAATGTGCAAAGTCTCCAATTTCCAACAATGCCCAGATATCTGTATCTTTATATCAGCGATGATGAAGTGGAACAATAGAATGCAGTAGCTCCTACAAGAGACTGTCTAGACAGTGATATTCCTGAAATATCCCGATAAGAGAATTTCGGGTGCATTAAATTTTAAACCAGAGACCGCACAATCACAGTCTCTGGTACCAGGTATAAATTTAACAAAATATGCAAGATTTATCGCTCAAAGAATTGAGCCTAAAGCATATTTTGTCAACTTTTGAAAGCATGTCGTATATCGTTAGGACATTCCACGTTGAAGAATGGGGAGAAAAGTTATTCTGGTGAAGCCGACAGAGGACCTGCACGCCCAATGCGTCAGTAGTATACAAAGCGTAAATCTCTGAGGATTTGTGGAGGACGGAATGTGGAAAAAGAAATGTTGGTTGTAAATAAGGATTGTTTGACGTCACACCAGGAGCTTCAATATGACCCTCCGCCCTTATGGGTAGTGCAAACGCAGGAATATCACTGTCTAGACTACGCATGTGCAGTCCACACGCCAAACTCCTCCTTTAGATGATACCCTTTTAGTATGCAAAAATCTCCATATATTAGATCGAGTCTATTTTTCTAATATCTGATGTTAGTTTATTGGTAAATTTATAATATAGAAAACCGCTTTTTCTAACCCCAATAGGGTTGACTGTGGCGATGAATGCAAATGTGCATGGTGTATATCCACACGGCTCTAGCTAGCCTGTCGGCCCGCCTCGGGTGAACTGGACATCTGGCTATGTTCTATCAGTCAGTGATAGTCGTACAGTGCTATGACAATTATTAACAAAACAATGCAGAATATGAAATATGTCAATTTTTCAGTGGCAGTCTGTTTTGAGTATAGACCAGAACGTTGTATTTCACTGAACATTGTGTTTATCGTCAAATTTCAATCGCCGTTTTGGGACACCGATTTTGTGTAAAATTGGTGTCTAATCAAACGTTTTCTGTGAACTCAGGAAATTATCTTAGCTCAATTAAGAATACACAAAATATCGAAATGGACCTGGCGCGGTTCAGTGAGATTTTGGCCACCATGGAGATCTCACAGTGGAACACAATCTTATTGACTGTATAGATTTTAAGATTTTAAGAGATTCTTTTTATCGAGCAGTTATTTCAGATGATCTTTTTAGTCGAGTGAGAGAAGACTGTATCTTAGTTTATTTGAGAGAAATCAGTTTGTGGCATGAGTTTTAATGCATGTGCAGGTATTAAGAATATTATGGATTAAGAATACTGATCAGCGATACGGATTTGATATTTTTGGAACATCATGATGTCTTGCCGGCATCATTGAAAACTGTTGACCGCTTCTCTCTTGCAGGAAATAAGCCTATGTTTATGTATACTATGATTGTCTTTTTGAATTTGGTGCTAATACTGTTATGTGGAAAATGGAATAGGTCTTTGGATTATGGACGCGGATATTCTCTAATGGACGACGGCTGGATTATGAATGACGGACTAGACGCTTGTAATTTTAACCTGTGTATGCCTGGATTCTGCTGGTGGACAAGTTGTCCCCGAGGCCGGGCCCTGCATACCCAACAAACATAATGAGCACAACTATAAGAAAAAATATGAAGACAGACCCGAGGAACCTTAGTGCAGGTTTCTCGGCCGAGTCTCTAATAGTTCGAAATGCACTAAGACCTTTTTCAATCCAAATGACAGATATATTTCTGACAGCAAAGCAAGGCCACGACATCAAACCTTGAAATATTGCGCTTGATGATTGTTTAGCACCGAATTCTACATGTAATAATTTCATAATTTCTAAGTGTGGACATCGTGGATGTCTCACGTGTCCACTCTTTAATACTTCAGCTTCATTTAGTTCCACGTTAACTGGTAACTCATATTCTGTTACCTCGTATGTTGATCTTAGTTGTTCTACTACAAACTGTATTTATTTAGTTTCCTGTAAGAAGTGTGGTCAACAGTATGTTGGCAAGACCACCCAAAGACTCCATCTTAGGGTGAACGGTCACAGAAAATCCGTTAGGAAAAAGCAATTGCTTATAGGTAGGCATTTTTCTGGACCCGACCACAGCTGGGATAACTTTAGTATTCAGATCATAGACGTCGTCTATCCATCTACTAAGGATTCCCCTTTTGGATTTGAGAGAAAAATCCGAGAGCGGGAATTATTCTGGATGCTAGAACTTGGGTCAGTGTTTCCGTTTGGTTGAAATGATAATGTCAGTGGGTTCGGCAACGCTACAAACCGCCGTTCAAATATATTCAACATTACCCAACTATTTAAACCCCATCAACGGAGACATCGCAGCCATGGTTGGCGAAAGTTTAATAGTTCGATGATTCACGATCATATCACTTTAAATTACTTAGTGGGTTTAACACCCAATAGTATACATAGCTTACGTACAGTTCTGTATGCGTTACCTCTGAGAGCTTTAGATCAAATAGCCAGAGATATACAACAATCTGCGTCTTCAGGAAATATAATACCATCAAAAATCATTAAAGTATGTCAAGATATAGCGTATTTTCGGTTGTATCGTCCAGTGAACATAATCGAAACCTCTCAAGATCGGCTTTTCTTGAAACTCAACTACTTAGATAAAGGACTGGACATCATTAATTTATCTCGAATCCTGAATGATCCAGAGGTACGCAACGCTGTACCAAACTATTTTAAGTTCACAGAACCTACTTGCATTTCATATAAGTACACTAAATCTATAGCCACCAAAATATTCAATTACTCCAATGCTGTCCAGGAATTTGACTGGAACTTATACACGTCAGGAGGCTATAGTTGTGATTGTGAATCGTTGAACTTTATCTATACACCATGCAAACATATTGTGACTGGTGACCTTGATGTGGTGAGTGATAAGGATCTGAAATTACTCCTGATGAAGGGACCTAAATATAGAGAGACAAGAAGAATAAATCTGAAGGCCGACCAGAAGATTGTCCTGTCTGCATTGGAACAGTACGTTATTGATTGGTCTAAGCGAGAAAACGTTGAACCTACAGTACTCGCTGATTGGTTGGATCTCACCAAGAGCAAGGTCGTTGAAACAATTCGCCATATTGACAGAAGTACTCTTCCCCAAGCAAAACAAGTTCTGAGAAACCTCAATTCGCAAGAAGTTCTAGCAAATCTCCAGAGTAAATTCGTCATAGTCCCAGCGGACAAAGCTCCGAATAATATAATATTCATATGTAAATATTACTATTACCAGGTGCTGGTTAAAGAATTGAGTGTAGACATATCTTCATCAAATACGTCTACTTACTCCCAAACCGCATTTACTCTGGAAGATTTATTTAACAATCACAAAAAGTTTCTCAGGGAAAGAGGTATTTGTCTTCCAACAAATCATAACGACATACCAAAAATATACTGGACTCCCAAAATGCATAAATCACCATACAAAGCTAGATTCATAGCTGGTTCTAGAAGCTGCACCACCAAGCTTCTTTCAACCATGTTGACGAGGGCCCTTCAGGAGGTAAAAACATTTTGGGAAAGGTATTGCTCCACTATTTCTAAAAACTCTGGCGTTGAATGTATGTGGATATTGAAAAGCTCAAAATGTCTTACGGAAGAACTTGATGCTAAAGGTCACATACCATACAGACATGTATCCACATGGGATTTCTCGACTCTCTATACTACAATCCCTCATCAGGACCTTATTGACCGTCTAAGTTCATTAATAGTATCTGTGTCCAAGAAAACTGATCGTAGATATATTAATGTCGGAAGCCATAAAGCATTCTTTAGCTCGACTACATACAAGAGATATCATTCATGGGATGTTTCTTTGTTTATAGAGTTACTTGAATTTCTCATTAAAAATATCTATGTGAAATTTGGCAACACAATATATCAGCAGCATATAGGTATTCCAATGGGTACTAATTGTGCACCCCTGTTGGCCGACCTGTATCTGTTCTCTTTATGAATATGACTATATGCAGGCGCTTTCAAAACCGATCCATTCAAAGCCCGTTCCCTCTCATTCACCAAACGCTATATAGACGATCTTCTCGCTGTGGATAATCGCTATATAAATGACGCAGTGAAGGATATATATCCACCTTCACTGGATTTGAAGGAAACTACAGATAGCCCCACAGGCACATCATATTTAGATCTATATCTCTACAAAAATGAAGCGGGCATTCTCTCTCGTCGACTTTATGACAAAGAGATGATTACAATTTCGACATCGTAAACTATCCCTTTCTGGATAGTAATATTCCAGTGGGACCTGCATATAGCGTATACATATCTCGCTTAGTAGCATTTGCTAGATCCTGTGTTAAATGTGATGATTTTAATCAACGTCACAAAACATTGTTGCAGAAACTTATAAAACAGGGCTATTCCACCAAGCGCCTCCACTCAAAGTTTCTCAAATTTGGCGATACATATCGCATGCTGATAGCAAAATACGAACCTAGCGTGCAAGATCTATGGCGCTACGTTTCGTAACTTGTGTCTAATTCCGCTTAACCCGGGGCTAGGGGCCGTATGAACCCATGTACTTCAAGATCCTCATGGTACTCATATGAACAGCCACAATCAAAGCGTGACTGAGATACATCTTTTTTAGATGACGACTCTATAACGAATATTATGGATTAAGAATACTGATCAGCGATACGGATTTGATATTTTTGGAACATCATGATGTTTTGCCGGCATCATTGAAAACTGTTGACCGCTTCTCTCTTGCAGGAAACACGCCTATGTTATGTATACTATGATTGTCTTTTTGAATTTGGTGCTAATACTGTTATGTGGAAAATGGAATAGGTCTTTGGATTATGGACGCGGATATTCTCTAATGGACGACGGCTGGATTATGAATGACGGACTAGACGCTTGTAATTTTGGTGTGTTGTGTTGAAATTTGCTGGGTTGTTGACTTGCTTTTGTTAGAATTCATAGAATTTTGTTTATTTGTCGCTATATAGCTGAAATATTGCCGAACGCGACATTAAACTTAGTTTATTCTCTCTTTCTCTCTCCTTGGCACCATGAGAAGCGCTTTGAAGTGCCAAAATGAAATATCACCTACGGAAGAACGTTTCAATTAGCCGGAGGATGGCAAAATAAGGAGTCGAAATATCGAGTCAAAATGAGCCGTACGCTTTTAAGAACTATTGAAGTATATCATGTCTTATGGTCTGAGTAATTTCCCCTCTCTGGGTCTTAGGGTGTTTGAATAACAGCATCTTGAAGTAGTGGATTTGTGCAAAATCGCCTATTTCGAACAGAAAACAGCACATTTTCTCTCCGTGAACACACCAGGCCAGTCTAGAACCAATAACTTTACCCCGAAATATTGGTCGTGTCAGTAGCCCAAAATATTGCGTATTACACATTATATTATCCCCTCCATCACCTCACACCCAACCTTGGCAAGCCGCGTTGGGTGTTACAATTCTTGTTTGCTGTTGTCGGCGGTGTTCGCTCTTGTCCAGTCAGAAGCCGCACTATAAGAAACTACCGTTGTGTAGCGTCAATCTTCGGCCATGTTCGCTCTTGTTCGTATTCAAATGTCATCCAACTGTTCTGGTAATCTATGAGACCATTTGCTGTCCAAGCCACTCTAATCGTAGTCCACTCTACGATCGCTTCAATACGGCATCCGACAAGATCCATTCAGAGCAAAGATGTTCCCTAGAGATCGATCTAAAAGTTCCTGTTTTCTATTACTCCTCGACTGCGCCTGAACACAATGGCGTCACTTCCAGTCCAAACCACCTCAACCGTAGTCTACTCGCCGAGAGCGTCAAAATCAGCCAACGGTTTCAAACTCTACCGGGAAATCCCCCGCCAGTCAAGTTACCGGAATTGACCTTTCCAAGTTGCTATATCCACCACTTTATCCCTCCTCACCGCGTCCCGACAGGTTTAGACTACACGGCCCACAATCCACACCGAAAATGCGCTTTCTCTCTTACTCTCCAAGTGCGCATTCGTGTATCACTGCCCCTACACTGGTCAGGACCCTGTAGAAAACGATAGTTCAGTCACCCCCATGTCTTGTTCCGAGTGGGCATCCAGGTTTTTCCTGTACTATTCAGAGTTCTCTCCATTCGCGCAAAGATGGAGCCACCGCTTGGTTGAACGTGTGCACCCTTACTCCCCTACCACACTATCGTATGGCGCACCCCTCTCGATCTCCGTAAATCGTCCTACTTTCTCTTGGCATGCTCAATCCATTGCGCATGTGCAGGGTCAAAGATCAACACCGGTCACGATATCCAAAGGTTAATGGACGCCCAGATCTTCTTTCTCTACTACTTAGAATTATATTTCTCAAGGATTAATCCCTCTATTGGGGGAATGAAACAAGGCATTATTCAGCATAAGTGGCAACCAATCTTGTGCGACACATGTGAAAAATATTCAGATGGAAGCAAGAAGGTTACTATCAAAGTGAGAACGTGTATTGATAATTATGAAACACTGATGATATCAATGCTAATTCTGATCAATATACCCCAATTGATTTTTAATTTTGCTCTATTATGCAGATTTGCACAATCGTGCATAAAAAACACCGGCGCGTGTCTATATCAACAAGGTTTGCGTGCTATTGTACCTGGAAGAGTTTGATGAACTTACTTGAGAGCATTTTCGAGAATCCCGCAGTGCGTCAGATATCTGTGTGCATTCCGATTAAAATAAATATATTCCCCTAATGTGCACATTACTACATGTGACCACTTTTTCCTAAAGAGAGGCATAAGAGAATGTTTAGTATCTCCTGAAACTTTCTGGTTGTTCAGCTGATCGAAAGTGTAATTGATACGACAATATAGGTTGGTCAGAATAGATTTCATGAAAGTTACACCATAGAATTTCAGATTGAAAAATACACAAAACATGAACGGACACATTTTCAACATAGTGAGGAAAATCTAGTTCTGATTTCGTCAAAATTCAGACGAAACTGGATAATTTACTCTTCTTTACCGACCGCACAACAAAAGTTACATCACGAAACATCATAGTTTGGATTCAGCACTCACAATGGAGCCGTAAGAATGGGTTGATACATAAAGCAGATAAGAACTTGCATAACATATCTAAGCTTGATGCATTTGTTTACAAAGGTCTTAGTCTGAATACACATTAACCGACTAAGAGACCAGTGCGACATAAAGGTTAGATCCATCATACCATGTGTGTCGTAAATGGAGACCTTTTGAAATATTCACGAATAAATACTTGAATTCCATGGGAAATATTCACGAATAATACTTGAATCACACAAGCTATATATATATCAAGTATCTGTGCTGATAAATAGGAGTTCTGGGCACCCCTGCTTCCTTCTCCCGTGGGTATCAGTGATATACTTTCTTCCCCTGTCTGCAACGAAGCGTACTGGCAATTCTCCATCCTTTTTTTTGCAAAAGGCAGTCATTCATTATTTGTGAGCAAGATATCATTCTCAGAAATGCGAGAATGTTTAATAATCTATATCTTATTTGGTAAAGTCTTAATGGCTTTTAAAATAACAAATAATGTATTGTGCCGAATGATTTGTCAAGTCTGAAGGCAAGAGCAAACAAAAAAACTTGTGGTAGTGACATTATCTTATTACCCACGCTTGCAATTATCATGTAAAATAGGACATTTCTCCCTTCGAACATCTCCCCCTGCGGACATTTCCCCCTCCTTCCTATAGCTATTTGTGCTATGATTTCATACGAATGTGAAACACATATTGACAAAAACATTTTATTCTTATTTTCAATAAGCTTAATCGGACATAAATTTTCCCCAGCTATATTTAAGATAGCGGCACTGTTAACCAGATTTGTATGATTTAGTAACAAAACAAAAATGCAACCAAGTTATAAATAAAGCGATTTTGATGTTTATCTTTTCAATAAGTTACTTTCAATAAATTGACATGATTTCGAAGAATACCCCATGGTTTCAACTGAGACAAAATAAACATCATTGTTAGATGATATATTGCTGCAAATATGTTGTCTTTTCAAATTTAATCACCAATTTAAATCAATCAGCATGTTTGTTACATAATGTCTGTAACTAGGTAGAATCTATTGTTTAGTTTATCTTTATCCCGAGTTAGCCCATTGCCGGAGTAGAATCAGTCTGTGCATGGCACAAGGAAAGTCATTGTATACAGTTTGTCTTTAAAACCACTGATTACAATACCATTTAACAATCCTCACAGCTTTATTATCCTGACTTCAACCTGCTGCTCGAGTAGAATCACATAACTATGTGATAGTTATTAACTTATACTATGTATTTATTGTTTAGTCATGCCAAATTATAGAAAACAAGAAAAAATAATAAGAAAAAGTCAATTTTGTTACACATTTGAACTCATAGTACACAGATATATATGAAGTGGGATATGTCAGCAGTGAGAAATGTCCTCGGGGGGATGTCCGCGCACCGTCGATGACAGGCCGTTTTTGAGTATTTGAGTTTTTATAAGATCATAATGATTTTTCAAAATTGTGTTCATTTCAAATGTGGTAGACTTGCACTAAGTCTATTAGCTAGAAACTCAATTAATACGTGGAATATGCTGTCCGTTTCCATTCCGCCTGGCAATATAGTGACATAAACATCGTCGGCTAACGTTAGAAGTTTTGTTTCTCTTTTTTTTCTTATATATTTTAGCCTGGTTATCTATAGTATGACACCTTAAACCGACCTACCGTTTTCAATATCGCAATCTCTGCCGTTACAGTGAATCGAAATATGATTTTTGTTCCAGGGGTCATATTTTAGTTATGCTAAAATGTATACGAAAATCTAATATGGGTGCCCAATATCGTTGAGTCCTTCCATGCCTTAGATTAGTGAAATGCTGAAGTTCTACTCTCGCGCACAGTTTGTGAGATTAAACATCACAGAATATGATGAATATTACTTTAGAAAAAGACAATATATGAATGAGGGTTCATACTTGATGTAAGGGTCAGGCGACAATGCATGCATGTACAAGAGCCAAATCTAGGGACAACAAAGTGTCTCGACTCAGTGGTACAAAGGCATTGCCAATAGTTCCTTAAATGAAATAAGACGGATAGTGGAACCAGAGACCCTATAATAAATATGTATAATAATTGATTATAGGGTCTCTGGTGGAACTAATAAAATACGACACAAGTTTGTGCTCGGATCATCTGATTTTATTTCGATAAAATGCGCACATTTATTATCTCATGTTATTCATATCGGAATACACATACCTGTGAGTAACCGGACCTTCTGACAGATTTATATACGGTGAGTAAAAATCTCCCAAACGGGCTTCTTGCAGCTCAAATTAAAAAAAAAAAACAAAAACAAAAACAAAAACAAAAACGGTGAAGGCCTTGCCTAAATGTGGGGCTTTCACTGTGAAATTTATATAAAAATCACCCTTTCACAGACAAATAACAGACATCATAATTTTACTTGCCATGCATCATGGTCAAGTAGTACACAATTAGTCATTCTCCCAACGTCAGAGTTTTTAACCTCGAAACCGTCGATAAACAACATAACAATAGGGAATATACAATCTGCTGACATGAGAATGACAATTCGTATACTGCCCTAAATTTGACACTACACATGTGGTAGAGAATACAATTGGTTTGGATATTAGTAGTCACGAGGGCTTCAAGACGAGACCCTCCATCACCCATTGAGACCAGGAATTAGTCCATGAGCCAGATCCCAAAATTTCATCAATTGGTACCACCTGGGGTGGCAAATTCTCATTATGTTTTTTTGAAAGTCCTATATCCTTAGATGGAGAAAAACTTTGAAAGCAATCCGGGACATACAGCTTAGTGGTAGTAATCACCTCTTAAAGACGAACACCCGTGTCCAATCTGAGGGACCAGATTTGGGGGTAGGGGAAATATAAAGTCGAATATCTTTGCAAGTAATGGTGATATAGTGACATTCGGTCACTCGAAATGTTGGTAATCTGATCCTCTATATGTTGGTATCTGTTAAATGCTAATATTTCACTTATGTAGGTCACCAGAGGTCAAAAGGTCACGAAATCTGAACCCTGACTAAAACGTGACCACCTGTAGGAAAACTCGCTGCAGATACCATACTAATGGGACTTTCTTAACCTAAATGGGTTCAAATGGAAGCCAAGAAGTACCTAAGTCTAAAATAATTGTAAACAAGTGGAGTTTATTATTATTTAGACTGTGGCACAGAACTGTTTTTGATGCATATTCAAAAATGGTCTTTTTATTGCGCTAAAACCAGGCAAAATGTATGAAGTTAGACAGCTTGAAATTAATTGCATATTTTGACAAATAACTACTCCAGATGCTGATGGCCATATCTTAGGTCTATTCAGGGATTAGTTAAGCTACATTTCGAGGTAATCGGTCACCAGAGGTCAAGGTCAAAGATTCTCAATTATTAATTTTCTACATTTTTACTTGGGACTTTCATATTACAAGGTATTTACATTGCCACCAGTTTCAAGTATAGAGTATCAGAGACATCGCTGGTGCGCCCTGTACCGTATAACCCGTAGGGCAAAGGGTAAACCAGAGTGCGAGTGCACCAGGTATGGGTGTCCGCAGGGGTCAAAGGTCAATCATCCTCCAAATCCCCTTTATCGCTCGTTAAGGCGCTGAGACGGGCGTTAAGGCGTACAGATAGGGCGTTAAGGCGTTGAGACGGGTGTTAGTCGTAACGACGGGCTTTGACGGGCGTCACTGCATTTCGATGTATTGGTGGCAATTCCATGAAAATCAGAGCTTCTGAGCTAGTTCACCAGTGCGTTGAAGCGTTAAGCTAAGCGTTGATGAGCGTTACCGTCTATAAGAGCAAGTTTATTCCCAAAACACGCACAGTCGACATTCAACCGTCAACATGGCTTATACTTGCTCTAAGTGCGAACGCACGTTCACCAGACGTTAAGATATGATGCAACACGAGAAAAATATACATGGGATTGAAGACCCCGAGGCACAAGAAGCCGATACAGAGACCGATGAGAGTCCATCGACTAATACCGAAACAGAGATTGCTGAGATTCTATCTAGTGATACGGAGAGCTTGACCTCAAATAGTCAGCCTACGTCCGAGGAAAGTGAGGCAGTACCTAGCTTCTTGGATCGTATTGTGAGAGCAGCTATCAATATCCACTCTGCTGCAATCGAGAACGCTGGACAGGATTAACTTACAACAGGCATACACCCAAATGCGCCCCTGCATCAAGAGAACAGCCATGGCGATTTATGAAGAGTATACCTTACTACCGCTTGAAATGAAAGGCGACCCCACGCACAGGTCCATCATGAAGACCAAGCGTCACTTGGAAGAGGATATGGGGCTACCACCCACCAAGGCCCTGGAAAATGCGATCAAAATGCGCAAACAACTCTTTCAGGACATGCTGCCTCAGTGGTATCCTGAACTGCCCGATGATGCTTAGGTCACACCGAGCAAAGATGGAACTTTCTCAAAGGACGGCTTATGATTGGACAAGAGCAGCCGAGAATATGACAGATGCAGCGCCAAATGGTGGTCTCTGATCGGACAAGAGTCTTCTTGAATTTTAAACATGTACAACGCGGCTGTTGTTGTTGTTCTCTCATGTATCATCCTTGTTGTTGTTGTTGTTAAGGCGTAATGAAGGGCGTTGACGGGCGTCACTGCTTTTCAAATGAATTAGTGACAATTCCATGAAAATCAGAGCTTTTGGGCTAATTCACCAGGGCGTTGAAGCGTTGAGCTTGGCGTTGGCGGGTGTTGCTACAAGATGCCACTTCAAACAACGCATTCGGACCCAGAATGATCCATTTCTACCCCAAACACCTTCCTTCAAACCCCCAAAATATCCACTTGGCTACTACTCGTAAACTCACTCACTCACTCACCATCATTAGTGCGTCCATGCGTTAAGACGGGCGTTGGACATGCCTCATTCACTCACTCATTCACTCACTCTGGGAGTTCATTTGGACCATTTTGGCTCCATCAGCCCATCGACGGGCAGTTCAGGATACCACTGAGGCAGGATGTCCTGAAAGAGTTGTTTGCGCATCCTGATCGCATTTTCCAGGGCCTCGGTGGGTGGTAGCCCCATATCCTCTTCCAAGTGACGCTTGGTTTTCATGATGGACCTGTGCGTGGGGTCGCCTTTCATTTCAAGCGATAGTAAGGTATACTGTTCATAGATCGCCATGGCTGTTTTCCTGATGCCGAGGCGCATTTGGCTGTTGTAAGTTATCCTTTCCGGCGTCCTCGATTGCTGCAGCGTGACTATTGATAGCTGCTCTCACAATACGATCCCAAAAGGTAGGTTCTGCCTCACTTTCCTCGGACGTACGCTGACTATCTGAGGTCAAGCTCTCCGTATCACTAGATAAACTCTCAGCAATCTCTGTTTCGGTATCAGTGGATAGACTCTCAGCAATCTCTGTTTCGGTATCACTCGATGGACTCTCATCACTCTCTGTATCGGGTTCTTGTGCCTCGGAGTCTTCAATCCCATGTATATTTCTCTCGTGTCGCATCAAATCGTTCGCACTTAGAGCAAGTATAAGCCATGTTGACGCTTGAACGTGGACTGTGCGTGTTTTGGGAATACGCTTGCATTTATAGAGAGTAACGCCCATCAACGCTTAGCTTAACGCTTCAACGCCCTGGTGAACTAGCTCATAAGTTCTGATTTTCATGGAATTGCCACCGATACATCGAAATGTAGTGACGCCGTCAACGCCCGTCGTTACGCCTTAACGCCCTTCTCAACGCCTCAACGCCCTATCTACGCCTTAACGACCGTCTCAGCGCCTTAACGAGCGATAAAGGGGATTTTGAGGACGATTGACCGTTGTCCCCTGCGGACACCCATACC
The DNA here is from genome assembly GCA_036873755.1 of Hanleya hanleyi. Lineage (NCBI taxonomy): Eukaryota > Metazoa > Mollusca > Polyplacophora > Lepidopleurida > Hanleyidae > Hanleya > Hanleya hanleyi. The sequence goes on along the minus strand of JAVTVY010039649.1, from coordinate 106,173 downwards.
TGGTGCACTCGCATCCTGGTGTACCCTATGCCCTACGGGCACGATGGCTCTGATGCTCTATATTTGAAACTGGATACAATGTATATACCTTGTAATATGAAAGTCCCAAGTAAAAATGTAGAAAATTAATAATTGAGAATATTTGACCTTGACCTCTGGTGACCTAATTACCTCGAAATGTAGCTTAACTAATCCCTGAATAGACCTAAGACATGACCATTAGCATTTGGAGTAGTTATTTGTCAAAATATGCAACTAATTTCAGGCTGTCCAACTTCATACAAGTTTGCCTGTTTTTAGCGCAATAAAAAGACCATTTTTGGAAATGCATCAAAACAGTTCTGTACCACAGTCTCAATAATAATAAACTCCACTTGTTTAGACTTATTATAGACTTGGGTACTTCTCGGCTTCCATTTCAATCCATTTAGGTTCAGAAAGTCCCATTGGTATGGTATCTGCAGCGAGTTTTCCTACAGGTGGTCACGTTTTAGACAGGGGTCAGATTTCGTGACCTTTTGACGTCTGGTGACCTACATAATTGGCATATTAGCATATAACAGATACCAACATATAGAGGATCAGATTACCAAAATTTCGAGTGGCCAAATGTCACTATATCACAATCACTTCCAAAGTTATTCAACTTTATATTTCCCCTACCCCAAAATCTGGTCTCTCAGATTGGACTCCGGTGTCCATCTTTAAGAGGTGGTTACTACCTTTAACCTGTGCGTCCCGGGTTGCTTTCAAAGTTTTTTTTTTGCATCTATGGATATAGGACTTCCAACAAACATAACGAGAATTTGCCACCCCAGCGGATTTGGGAATACGCTCGCATTGATAGACAGTAACGCCCATCAACGCTTTGCTTAACGCTTCAACGCCCTGGTGAACTAGCTCAGAAGGTCTGATTTTCATGGAATTGCCACCAATACATCGAAATGCAGTGACACCGTCAACGCCCGTCGTTACGCATTAACGCCCGTCTCAACGCCTTAACGCCCTATCTTTACGCCATAACGCCCGTCTCAGCGCCTTAACGAGCGATAAAGGGGATTTGGAGGACGATTGACCTTTGACCCCTGCGGACACCCATACCTGGTGCACTCGCATCCTGGTGTACCCTATGCCCTACGGGCTATACGGTACAGGGTGCACCAGCGATGGCTCTGATGCTCTATACTTGAAACGTGTTGCAATGTAAATACATTGTAATATGAAAGTCCCAAGTAAAAATGTAGAAAATTAATAATTGACAATCTCTGACCTTGACCTCTGGTGACCTAATTACCTCGAAATGTAGCTTAACTAATCACTGAATAGACCTAAGACATGGCCATTAGCATTTGGAGTAGTTATTTCTCAAAATATGCAACTAATTTCAAGCTGTCCCACTTCATACAATTTTGCCTGGTTTTAGCGCAATAAAAAGACCATTTTTGAAAATACGTCAAAAACAGTTCTGTGCCACCGTCTAAATAATAAAAAAACTCCACTTGTTTCGACTTATTATAGACTTGGGTACTTCTTGGCTTCCATTTGAACCCATTTACGTTGAGAAAATCCCATTGGTATGGTATCTGCAGCGTGTTTTCCTACAGGTGGTCACATTTTATTCAGGATTCAGATTTCATGACCTTTTGACCTCTGGTGACCTACATAATTGCCAAATTAGCATATAACAGATACCACCATATAGAAGATCAAACTACCAACATTTTGAGTGGCCAAATGTCACTATATCACCATTACTTGCAAAGTTATTTAACTTTATATTTCCCCTACCCCCAAATCTGGTCCCTCAGATTGGACGCGGGTGTCCATCGTTAAGAGGTGATTACTACCATTAAGCTGTGAGTCCCGGATTGCTTTCAAAGTTTTTTTGCATCTATGGATATAGGGCTTCCAAAAAAACATAATGAGAATTTGCCACCCCAGGTGGTACAGATATCTGGTCTGGCTCATGGACTAACCCGTCCTCTAGTACCCCAGGGTATTCTCAAATCACTCGTAGGCGAATGGAAGTGCCTTTTGACCCCTGCGCCTGGAGATTCCCGGATATTCCCGGAGATGTCAATTAACATCGAATTGACCGAGGGGATTTAGGCATCTATTTAGGGGCAGAAATGTTCAAAGCACATTCACCACATTTACTACTACTTCTGTTGCCTGAACAACAGGAAATATTCTAATATTGATGTCCATGCGACAATCGTGGGTTCAGAGCTATGGAATATGACCTGACTTCAAGCACACCTCAAACTCATGACAAAAATAATTATATTAACTCCGAGTTGTATCTGTTCATCTGTCTGGCTGTCTATTAACTTCAGTTCTCTGTGTGATTTCGCCAGGTCAAAGATATGGATTGTGACCGAACTTTGGGTATACCGGTACCATAATCTTGGAAGAAAGACAAAATGTGATGATTCCGAGGTCGACGTTCCCAAACAAGGAAAGAGTGTAATAGGGGAGAGAAGTATAAATATAAATAGGCCTCTTAACATATCTCTTACCATGGTGACCTGAAATTTTCGCACTAGAATAATTTGAACTGACCAGGATGTTTAAAGGGCTATAAACCAGGTATCGCTTGGCCACCACAAGTATTCTCCTTTGTGTTGATCTTCTCGTCTCTATGGTCCCATGACCAGTAAACTAGCCTTGTTGTCTAAGTTTGCTGCGAATATGAGCTATATGCTGGACAATTTAACGCATGGCGTGATGATCGGATCATTGGTCTACAAGAAGTGCAATGCTAGTATTACGACAATTACAGTTTGGAAAAGCTGATTACACTTTTTCGTTCTATTGTCGCACCTGTATTTGTCAAAACTAGAGCTTCATGACCGTATTGCTTATATTTTCAAAATTTTGAATTAAAAAAATGGATCACTAAATTCGACCGTACATGTAATTATCCCAAAGTACAAATATTGGTGTTCAGATGAAACCATCTTCTCGTCAGTTGAAATCAAAGTCAACTTCTAACACCTGTGCAAGACAAGGTCACTTGACTGATGCGTATTAAAGTTGTTGTATCAATGTGAAGCTGAATTGTTTGAAGCTGGTGATGTACAACCTGGTAATTTCCCATATTCATGCAAACTGTGTTGGAGTTATCTCTGAATCAGATAGAACAAACACGAAATCAGTTGGCACTTGAAATGAAAGTGCAATTCAAGTGAAAGAAGAAAGAGGGAGGTCGGTGGTACTTCACCGGAAAATTCTGAGATTTCAGAAGCCCTTGTCCGCCCTCTTCATATTGGGGGGGGGGGGGATGTTTGTCTTTTAATTTAGTTGTTTTCAGAATATTTTCTTTAAAGGTGGCTGTGATTCATACAGAGGAAAGGCCCATTGTAGTTACTCTACAAGTTCACAGTCAAAAGGACGTAAAACAGCGGTGATGGTATTTTCAAAGACAAAGGCTTGTGAAATACATGCCGAATACTGTCGTGGTGAACAAGTGATTATAGTGCATAAAATACTATGACAGTAAGATAATATACGCAAATCAAACACAGTGTACATAGCAAATGTTCATATAGCAGAAAAATAACGGGAAGATGAGGATGAAAACATACAGTCAGTGTAATAATGACTTCCGAACATATTACATGTATTAGGTTCTATAAAAGAAGGGAGATAATTGCATTCATTGGTGTATGGCCCTGTCTGTGATACCATCAAATCGAACTTGGAGGTCGGTGGTACTTCTTGTGGAATTGAAAGAATGTTGTAGATGCTGTCAAATATCACTTCTGGACGAAGATAGCTTTGATGCGTGCTGAAATTTACAGAACTGTGGGCACTCCGAGTTCAGACGAGCTATCAGACGTTATCAGGATCTTGTGGGTTGGAGAGTTTATAGCTTGTATTGTAACCGCTGTCGGCAGGACTTGTTGTGTAGGCCGTCGATGTTCGGGCTCAAGATCAATGCAGGATGGACGACGAGATTGGCACTGCCTCTCAGTAACTGCATGCGATTTCGTGGTTTTCAGTCTTTTTGGAGTAGCGATTTGTCGGACAGGGGTAGAAATAAGTTCGAAAATCGAGAAGAACGGACTGTTCTTAGGCTTCGCCGGCTCTGAGATGTTACACGTCTGTAGTCCAAAGAATCTGGTGGGGTTAGGGGAGCTGTTTAAGGTTTGTCTTGGAGCATCCATCCTGTTGGTGAGAGACAAGATACACTGGTTCCACAAGCCAATGCCACTGATGTGGTAAAATCTTGCACGTAAGGGATTGTTACCGATTTTCTTCTGATTGCCTGGACTGCAGTCTTCTCTGGCAAAGGGATGGATACTGTTTGGGATCACCATCCATCAATACGAAGATCGGGAAAAATAAAGACAAAATATAGCATCAGTTATTTCAAAACGTTTCGACATTTAACGACATCAAACTTATTGTTGAAATTACAAACGAATATAGGCCAATCTTCGAACGACGAAATTTCCTTTACTAGCACCATAGAATTCTCACAATCAATGATACCATTGAGATATTACAAACCTGTTAAGTGTTCCGCTATTATGATTCGGGGTTTCAACGCCGATCTTGGCAAAACACTTGGTTTTGGACAAACTGTGGCGGATGGCGTTTTTCCAATGTTGTCTTGTACACTTCCGAAATAAGGCGAAGCGGTTCTCCATGTATCGGTAGATTTCGGGAATTGGCAGACAAAAATTCGGAGATCTCATAATGGCGAGGAAGATCAGTTCGGTGTTGGAATAGTTTGGTTTATGGTTCACGTCATCACTGGTGTCCCGTCCTTCATAGAAATCCACCAACTCGTCGATAATATTACGTAGGTCGGCCTTCATGCTTCCGGCTGACTTTGTTCCGTCTCTGAGTATTTTCTCTTTGTGACCATCTTGAAACTGCTGGGAGTTCTACGTTGTCTGTAGAGACTGGTTATTATTAGAAGCATGTGGACACTGACATAAAAGTAGCTTGATTGAAATTGTGGTTTGAGGGCCACTTCCCATACGGATTTCGCGGCTCATTAACTCAATGTTTTATTTAAATTTCCGGTACATTTCTTGGTTCATTGAATATCTTTACAAGCTCTAAATATTAGAATATATAAATAACGAGGAGAGAGCAGAGAGAGATATAAAAAAAGAATAGAAGAATCGACTATGTACAAGATCGTCTCTGTTTTTGGTCAGGTTATACTGGTAAATATGTATTCATTGTTCATTTTAATTGTAATTGCGTGGATGATTCGTTTGTCTTTGTACCCCTTCGTACACACAAAGCCGTCCAGAAAAAAACTGGGAGAACCATGGGCGTCGTCAGGATTTTTCGTTTCGTGTGCCTTCTTTAGAGAGGGCAGCACTATGATGTCCAACATAGTACAATAACATGCAACTGGGCGCAAACATTGAGCCCAACAACTTCCCTAACGACGCTCTTGAGAACTGAGCGGGTTCTTCCAGAAATCTGAGCCTGTAACAGTGCTTGGAGTGTGTATCGGGATACAGGAGGCCAGACTACGTCCTCTATTGCGTGAAAGTCAAAGGATCATATTCTGTATTAAACAACCGTCATAAAAGTAGCAGTCAGTGATGGATATTTATAACTTTGTATCTCTTTAGAGGCGATACATTGAGAAAGGAAACCATGAACTCAAACTTCTTAGGTTCACTGTCAGCAAAAATTTGTAACACTTATCGAATACGTAAAAGCGTTCACCTGTGACTAATCTTAGCGATTGCTGGAATAAGTTGAAAGAATGTTTTGCAATTCATCAACTGGTCCATTTTGAAGAATAATGAAAAGAAAAAGGTACCAAAAATTTCACAAGGTTAAGTATCTCAACAATAGAAATATGGAGTTGGGTGGCACAGCACACACGTTCAAATTGACGTTCAATTCAGCACACCATATTGTGTTAAAAACTGAATACTTATGTTCACATCCGAGCACTAGAGAACATATATGAACACGTATGTGTGTTCAAAACTGATCACCGTGTTTTAACATCTATGTTCACAAATGAACACACATTCTGTAACACTTTTGGACACATTTTGCACACAAATGAACACACATTATGTAACACTTTTGGAACACTATAGCGTCCGCAGGAACATGAAAAAGTATTCAATCAAGTTTTCAGATTTCCAATATTCAACACTGGGCGATATTGTGTACCTAACCTATTTCGTTGTTTTTATTGAGGACGACCTAGTTGATGAGATTGACAGCACTTCAGGGACATATTTTAAATAAATCTCTTTTCATGCTATAGTTTCCGTCCCTTTTCACATGTTCGAAAGGTGTGACAACTAGTGTGCATTTCAGTGCTCAGGATATGCACACTTTTTTTTGACAATGTTGGGTTGAGTCAATCCTGACAGACGATGTTTCTCCGACGGTGAGGATTATCTCAGCACGTGTGCCATTGCGTTTGTGCTTTATGGTGTATCTCCAAATTATACATGGCTTAAACGGTACATTTGGCAGAATATACCGAGGCGACAGACTTATAAAAGAAAGTGGCAATCATCGTTTAATCAATAGACAATAGTCTGATCTATCATGATTGTTCAATAATTGATACACGGCTTTTGAGTTATTCCGGTCTTTCTCTTCCGCAAAGTTCAATCGATGTACTTCGATATTATCTGCATAATCTTATAGTTGGAAAAATGTTGTACGTGAAAGAAAGAGTAGTGCAACAAAATTCGTGCGTTTAAATTTTATAAAATATGCATTTCATCCTACGTGGCATCGTTCTTCTAATTACCGGTAATTATATGTACAGCTTCCTTGTATCTTTGTATAATTAAGGATCAGGGGGAGGGTCCAGTTTCCAACACCAAGTGAAAAATCTCAATTCCAGGTCTCTCATCAGAACACAGTAAAATACTGGTTTTAATTACCCCCAATCTTCCTTAGAACGTATAACACAAATACAGCCCCAAATTAGATTTCTTGTCCTGCAATATGTGTAGTTTGAAGCGTGAAAAATATCACCTTCATAGACAAATCTACGAAGCAAATTCCTGGTAAAATATACTACATAATACAATGTCAAATATATAGAAAGATGTCTCAACACTTCATTGAGGTCCGACGAGCAGTTAAAATGACTTAATGTAAACAAATAAATTACAATTTTCATTCAAAGACCAACCACCTCTCTGACTGCAATTTGTAAACACAACATCCCATACATGTGAGGAGGTCATATGAATCTCTGCCATGTGTGAAGAGCTATTTTTCTCTGAGGTGGTGAAGTTTCATATTAAAGGTGTAATAATACATCACTTTTTTACCCAATGAGAACAAGAAAGTGGCAGAGGTCAATGGTACTTTTTTCACGATTGTTGGGATTGTATTTGCAAATTGCAGTCAGAGAGGTGGTTGGTCTTTGAATGAAAATTGTAATTTATTTGTTTACATTAAGTCATTTTAACTGCTCGTCGGACCTCAATGAAGTGTTGAGACATCTTTCTATATATTTTACATTGTATTATGTAGTATATTCTACCAGGAATTTACTTCGTAGATTTGACTATGAAGGTGATATTTTTCATGCTTCAAACTACACATGTTGCAGGACAAGAAGTGAAATTTGGGGCTGTATTTGTGTTATACGTTCTAAGGAAGATTGGGGGTAAGTAAAACCAGTGGTTTTACTGTGTTCTGATGAGAGACCTGGAATTGAGATTTTTCACTTGGTGTTGGAAACTGGACCCTCCCCCTCCCCCTTAATTATACGTTTGGTCTGAATTTTCGGATGTATTCTCTAAGACATGAGAAGTTTCCACACAGAATCAAACCGATTCAGTGTTGAACCATTTCGCCATTTGTGTTTCAAATGAACTGAAGCACATTTGGTTGGTTCAGTTTTTTGTTTGAATACTTTGGGGCTTGTGAGAAATGAACAATTTGTCCCGCGTGTATTTTCTTGTTTGCAGCGTGAATAATAACAGCAATCTACAAATGACTTACATTTCTCCGTGCTAGTTATTTTCTGCATATAAAACGCCATAATATTTGTTTCACGTACCGAGGCCCATGCAGTTGCATAGAATGAAGTATTGGTGTTGTTGCGGACAACAGTCAATACAAAAGTGAGCGAGGTATAATATTTTGACACTCAATTAGATTGGGTATTGCATAAGTCAACTTACTCGCTGTCCGTCTGTTTGACTGTATATACATACGGCCGTATATAGGTAATCGTAATCCTATGTAGTTGAACCTTGGTGCACGAATCAAATGCTAAGGTGTTCTAAACTCAGACAGTTAAGGAAATCTTTAAAGTCTGGGATGTTATAAATATCATGGAGAAATGTTAGTCTTTATATTGATCATCTCTATATCTATGTTTTTTGCTGCTTCGATTTTGGTGCTCCTGATGTCTTACGAACATGGATTTCTTCATGGACCACGGGTGACTACTAAATGCCGAACCTGGGGTATGTATACTCATATTATTTCATATCGTTTCAAGCGCTTTTTCCACCTGTCGTCAGGTTCAAGCATTATGGCTAATTCTAACCTTCAGCGTCGTGTCGTGTGCAAACACATGTTATACAGAGGAAGAAATCCCTCACTCAGTATTTGCTACGCTACAGAAAATCCTGATTTAATGTTTGGGGTGAGTACGTTTACCACCCCCCCGTCCCACAATAAAACAGGAACACCATAGAAACGGAAAACAAAAAGTGTCTTCAACTTTGACTCCATGATGTACGGCAAGAGAATGTACAAGAAGATACAGGCAGACGATAAATTTTGATATCCATTTCAATTCTATTACTCTTCTGGGCAAGTTCAACCGGACACACGAAGAAAATTATGATGTTATATAATCCACACCGATTGGTTGTGAGGTAGCATCTAATGGAATTATATCCCACCATGGCTTTCTTCTGCACATAATGTTATTTGGTAAAACACATGGGCTGTGGTAGAATTGTCATTTTCAACGATGTACTGGTAAGAATTTGATTTAGAACCTTCGTATCGGTATTTGTTATATACTAATTTGCCGCTGGGACGTTTTTCGTGTCAAAACCCCTCTATTGCTTCGCAATCTCGGGGTTTTGACTCGGTATGAAGGATGCTCCAGCGGTAACTCAGTACCGTTGTAAACCGCGTCGGCGAGGGAGAAATCTTGCCCCGCCCAAATTTTCACCTCAGCTCCGGCTGAGACTGACGCCAAAATCGCCCAGACCTGATAGGGTTAAGGTCAGCTTTGTTTCAGACACAGAAAAGACCGAAAGTACATACTCTAAAAGTTAACTTTCAAAAGCAACGCAAAACAATGAACGTTTCAAAGACAAAAACTTGTGGAACACATGGCGAATACTGCTTCTGTCGTTATGAACAAGTCATTATACTGCATAAAATTCCCCAAATTTCTCAGTAAATAAAACTATGAAAGATGTTGCTGCATGGTTATAGCATTCATAAGTACTACACAGAGATGACTGTTCATTTAATATTGTGGTTACTTTATTATTTAATTCCAAGACATTACACGAAATGGAAATATTTGTTGATGAGCACTTACTTTACATCATACATAAATTATACGGTATAGCACTTTGAGAGCACGTTAATATATATACAAAACAAACACTGAAAAAATGTATATACAAGATAAAAGATTCACAAAGCAGTCAATCAACCGGAAGTTGAGGATGAAAACAGACAGTCAGTGTAATATTGGCTACCGAACATATTACATGTATTAGGTTCTATAAAAGAAGGAAGATAATTGCATTGGTATGTGGCCCTGTCTGTGACGTCATCAAATCGAAGTTGCAGGGGAGGCAAATATGGAATTGCAGGAATGTTGTAGATGCGGTCAAATGTTACTTCTGGTAGACGATAGATTTGATCCGTGCTGAAAAATACAGGACTGTAGCACTCCGGTTTCGAACGAGCGCTCAAGTTATCATGATCCTGTGGACTGCAGAGTTCATAGCTTGTATTGTAACCACTGTCGTTATGGCTTGTTGTGTAAGCTGTCTTAGAGATTTCGGCGTCATGGTCGTCGATGTTCGGGCTCGAGGTCAATGCTGGAAGGACGATAAGATTGGCGCTACTGTCAGCAATTGAAGGCGATTTCGTGGTTTTCAATCTTTTTGGAGAAACACCTTCTCCATGAGGGGTAGAACTAAGATCGACAACCGAGAAGAACTGACTGTTCTTTGGCTTATCCGAAACTGAGATGTTACAGGTCTGCAGTTCAAAAAACCTGGTGGGATTAGGAGAGCTGTTCAAGGTTTGTCTTAGAGCGTCCATCCTGTTGGTAAGAGACAAGAGGCACGGGTTCCACAAGCCAATGCCAATGATCTGGTAAAATCTTGCACGTAAGGGATTGTTACCGGTTTTCTTCTGCTCGCTTGGTCTGTAATCTCCTCGGGCGAAGGCAAGGACACTGTTTGGGATCACCATCCATAAATAAGAAGATCTGAAAAAATAAAGAAAATATTTAGCATCAGGTGTTTCGAAAAGTTCCGACAAATTTTTGGAATTACAAAAGAATATATCTTTGAACGGTCAAATTACATATACGAGTACGAATAGAACTCTCACTATCAAAGATATGATTGAGATATTACAAACCTGTTCAGTATTCCCCTTTTATGATTTCGGTTTTCACAACCGATCTTGGTAAAACACTTGGTTTTGGACAAACTGTGGCGGACGGCGTTTTTCCAATGTTGTCTGGTACAGTTCCGAAAAAAGGCGAAGCGGTTCTCCATGTATCGGTAGATTTCGGGAATTGGCAGACAAAAGTTTGGAGCTCTCATAATGGCGAGGAAGATCAGTTCCGTGTAGGAATAGTTTGGTTTATGGTTCACGTCATCGCTGACGTCCAGTCCTTCGTAGAAATCCACCAACTCGTCGATAACGTTACGCAGGTCGGCCTGGACGATGGGTTCAGTTGGTGTCGGCTCGCTTTGTTCCATCTCTGAGTATTTCCTCTTGGCGGCCATCTTGAAACGGTTGGGATTTCTAGTTTGTCTGTAGAGACTGGTTCGTATTAGGAACAAGTGGACACTGAGATAAAAGTAGATTGTTTGTGATGGGTATTTATACCTTTGTATCTCTTCAGAGGCGATACATTGAGAAAAGAAACCATATACTCAAACTTCTCAAGTTGTGTCGAATCAATGCTGACAGACGACGTTTCCCGGACGATTGGGATTATCTCAGCACGTGCGCCATTGATTTTGTGCTTTGTAGAGTATCTTCAGTGTGCATGGCTTAAACGGTACATTTGTCTCAGCAGATTATATCCAGGTGACAGGCTTATAAAATAGAGTCGCAATCGTCGCCTAATCAACACACAATGGTCTGATCTATCATCATTGTTCAATAATTGATACGCATGTTTTCCGCAAGAAACTTTTGAGTTTTCAATTTTGAGTTATTCCTGTCTTTCTCTTCCACAAAGTTCAATCAATATACTTCGATATTACATGCATAGTTGGAAAAATGTTGAACATGAAATAAGGTGTATTGCAAAAAAAATCCATATAATATGCATTTCATTCTACGTGGCATCATAATCCATCAACAAAGGTATTAATCGGTTTAAGTAATTTTATCCAGCAAGCCCTTGCTTTGACAACTGCATTAGGCGAAATATAACAAGTGATGTGTAATATTAACTGATTATCAGCTTGATGAATCGACACTATTGTGTGTCCGAAAAAACTTAATTATTGTTTACTCTAGGAACGCATCTGTATACAACTTGAAACTCTGTTCACCATTGACTGTATGTACATTCCCCCCCCCCTTATACCAGAGATTCGTGGGATAAATAACATATCTATGTCATATAGTATTTAGCCTCAGTTGACATAAATATGTTGTTTTTCTGCTTCTAAGATTAAAACAGCTGTTCGAAAAATTTGAAGAAATAGGGTAAGGTTATCTTCAAAGTGTGTGATGCGCATGTCAGTGGAGAGAAGTGGCTGGCTTTGATTTGGCTCATGGTCGTGATATAAATACATACGTTATGTGCTGAATTCGTAATCGGTCTATTTTACCCATCATTGTTTGCAGCGTGAATAATAACAGCAATCTACAAATGACTTACATTTCTCCGTGCTAGTTATTTTCTGCATATAAAACGCCATAGTATTTGTTTCACGTACCGAGGCCCATGCATGCAGTTGCATAGAATGAAGTATTGATGTTGTTGCGGACAACAGTCAATACAAAAGTGAGCGAGGTATAATATTTTGACACTCAATTAGATTGGGTATTGCATAAGTCAACTTACTCGCTGTCCGTCTGTTTGACTGTATATACATACGGCCGTATATAGGTAATCGTAATCCTATGTAGTTGAACCTTGGTGCACGAATCAAATGCTAAGGTGTTCTAAACTCAGACAGTTAAGGAAATCTTTAAAGTCTGGGATGTTATAAATATCATGGAGAAATGTTAGTCTTTATATTGATCATCTCTATATCTATGTTTTTTGCTGCTTCGATTTTGGTGCTCCTGATGTCTTACGAACATGGAATTCTTCATGGACCACGGGTGACTACTAAATGCCGAACCTGGGGTATGTATACTCATATTATTTCATATCGTTTCAAGCGCTTTTTCCACCTGTCGTCAGGTTCAAGCATTATGGCTAATTCTAACCTTCAGCGTCGTGTCGTGTGCAAACACATGTTATACAGAGGAAGAAATCCCTCACTCAGTGTATTTGCTACGCTACAGAAAATCCTGATTTAATGAGTGGGGTGAGTACGTTTACCACCCCCCCCCCCTCCCGCAATAAAACAGGAACACCATAGAAACCGAAAAAAAAAAGTTTCTTCAACTTTGACTCCATGATGTACGGCAAGAGAATGTACAAGAAAATACAGGCAGACGATAAATGTTGATATCCGTTTCAATTCTATTACTCTTCTGGGCAAGTTCAACCGGACACACGAAGAAAATTATGATGTTATATAATCCACACCGATTGGTTGTGAGGTAGCATCTAATGGAATTATATCCCACCATGGCTTTCTTCTGCACATAATGTTATTTGGTAAAACACATGGGCTGTGGTAGAATTGTCATTTTCAACGATGTACTGGTAAGAATTTGATTTAGAACCTTCGTATCGGTATTTGTTATATACTAATTTGCCGCTGGGACGTTTTTCGTGTCAAAACCCCTCTATTGCTTCGCAATCTCGGGGTTTTGACTCGGTATGAAGGATGCTCCAGCGGTAACTCAGTACCGTTGTAAACCGCGTCGGCGGGGGAGAAATCTTGCCCCGCCCAAATTTTCACCTCAGCTCCGGCTGAGACTGACACCAAAATCGCCCAGACCTGATAGGGTTAAGGTCAGCTTTGTTTCAGACAGAGAAAAGACCGAAAGTACATACTCTAAAAGTTAACTTTCAAAAGCAACGCAAAACAATGAACGTTTCAAAGACAAAAACTTGTGGAACACATGGCGAATACTGCTTCTGTCGTTATGAACAAGTCATTATACTGCATAAAATTCCCCAAATTTCTCAGTAAATAAAACTATGAAAGATGTTGCTGCATGGTTATAGCATTCATAAGTACTACACAGAGATGACTGTTCATTTAATATTGTGGTTACTTTATTATTTAATTCCAAGACATTACACGAAATGGAAATATTTGTTGATGAGCACTTACTTTACATCATACATAAATTATACGGTATAGCACTTTGAGAGCACGTTAATATATATACAAAACAAACACTGAAAAAATGTATATACAAGATAAAAGATTCACAAAGCAGTCAATCAACCGGAAGTTGAGGATGAAAACAGACAGTCAGTGTAATATTGGCTACCGAACATATTACATGTATTAGGTTCTATAAAAGAAGGAAGATAATTGCATTGGTATGTGGCCCTGTCTGTGACGTCATCAAATCGAAGTTGCAGGGGAGGCAAATATGGAATTGCAGGAATGTTGTAGATGCGGTCAAATGTTACTTCTGGTAGACGATAGACTTGATCCGTGCTGAAAAATACAGGACTGTAGCACTCCGGTTTCGAACGAGCGCTCAAGTTATCATGATCCTGTGGACTGCAGAGTTCATAGCTTGTATTGTAACCACTGTCGTTATGGCTTGTTGTGTAAGCTGTCTTAGAGATTTCGGCGTCATGGTCGTCGATGTTCGGGCTCGAGGTCAATGCTGGAAGGACGATAAGATTGGCGCTACTGTCAGCAATTGAAGGCGATTTCGTGGTTTTCAATCTTTTTGGAGAAACACCTTCTCCATGAGGGGTAGAACTAAGATCGACAACCGAGAAGAACTGACTGTTCTTTGGCTTATCCGAAACTGAGATGTTACAGGTCTGCAGTTCAAAAAACCTGGTGGGATTAGGAGAGCTGTTCAAGGTTTGTCTTAGAGCGTCCATCCTGTTGGTAAGAGACAAGAGGCACGGGTTCCACAAGCCAATGCCAATGATCTGGTAAAATCTTGCACGTAAGGGATTGTTACCGGTTTTCTTCTGCTCGCTTGGTCTGTAATCTCCTCGGGCGAAGGCAAGGACACTGTTTGGGATCACCATCCATAAATAAGAAGATCTGAAAAAATAAAGAAAATATTTAGCATCAGGTGTTTCGAAAAGTTCCGACAAATTTTTGGAATTACAAAAGAATATATCTTTGAACGGTCAAATTACATATACGAGTACGAATAGAACTCTCACTATCAAAGATATGATTGAGATATTACAAACCTGTTCAGTATTCCCCTTTTATGATTTCGGTTTTCACAACCGATCTTGGTAAAACACTTGGTTTTGGACAAACTGTGGCGGACGGCGTTTTTCCAATGTTGTCTGGTACAGTTCCGAAAAAAGGCGAAGCGGTTCTCCATGTATCGGTAGATTTCGGGAATTGGCAGACAAAAGTTTGGAGCTCTCATAATGGCGAGGAAGATCAGTTCCGTGTAGGAATAGTTTGGTTTATGGTTCACGTCATCGCTGACGTCCAGTCCTTCGTAGAAATCCACCAACTCGTCGATAACGTTACGCAGGTCGGCCTGGACGATGGGTTCAGTTGGTGTCGGCTCGCTTTGTTCCATCTCTGAGTATTTCCTCTTGGCGGCCATCTTGAAACGGTTGGGATTTCTAGTTTGTCTGTAGAGACTGGTTCGTATTAGGAACAAGTGGACACTGAGATAAAAGTAGATTGTTTGTGATGGGTATTTATACCTTTGTATCTCTTCAGAGGCGATACATTGAGAAAAGAAACCATATACTCAAACTTCTCAAGTTGTGTCGAATCAATGCTGACAGACGACGTTTCCCGGACGATTGGGATTATCTCAGCACGTGCGCCATTGATTTTGTGCTTTGTAGAGTATCTTCAGTGTGCATGGCTTAAACGGTACATTTGTCTCAGCAGATTATATCCAGGTGACAGGCTTATAAAATAGAGTCGCAATCGTCGCCTAATCAACACACAATGGTCTGATCTATCATCATTGTTCAATAATTGATACGCATGTTTTCCGCAAGAAACTTTTGAGTTTTCAATTTTGAGTTATTCCTGTCTTTCTCTTCCACAAAGTTCAATCAATATACTTCGATATTACATGCATAGTTGGAAAAATGTTGAACATGAAATAAGGTGTATTGCAAAAAAAATCCATATAATATGCATTTCATTCTACGTGGCATCATAATCCATCAACAAAGGTATTAATCGGTTTAAGTAATTTTATCCAGCAAGCCCTTGCTTTGACAACTGCATTAGGCGAAATATAACAAGTGATGTGTAATATTAACTGATTATCAGCTTGATGAATCGACACTATTGTGTGTCCGAAAAAACTTAATTATTGTTTACTCTAGGAACGCATCTGTATACAACTTGAAACTCTGTTCACCATTGACTGTATGTACATTCCCCCCCCCCCCTTATACCAGAGATTCGTGGGATAAATAACATATCCATGTCATATAGTATTTAGCCTCAGTTGACATAAATATGTTGTTTTTCTGCTTCTAAGATTAAAACAGCTGTTCGAAAAATTTGAAGAAATAGGGTAAGGTTATCTTCAAAGTGTGTGATGCGCATGTCAGTGGAGAGAAGTGGCTGGCTTTGATTTGGCTCATGGTCGTGATATAAATACATACGTTATGTGCTGAATTCGTAATCGGTCTATTTTACCCATCATTGTTTGCAGCGTGAATAATAACAGCAATCTACAAATGACTTACATTTCTCCGTGCTAGTTATTTTCTGCATATAAAACGCCATAGTATTTGTTTCACGTACCGAGGCCCATGCATGCAGTTGCATAGAATGAAGTATTGATGTTGTTGCGGACAACAGTCAATACAAAAGTGAGCGAGGTATAATATTTTGACACTCAATTAGATTGGGTATTGCATAAGTCAACTTACTCGCTGTCCGTCTGTTTGACTGTATATACATACGGCCGTATATAGGTAATGGTAATCCTATGTAGTTGAACCTTGGTGCACGAATCAAATGCTAAGGTGTTCTAAACTCAGACAGTTAAGGAAATCTTTAAAGTCTGGGATGTTATAAATATCATGGAGAAATGTTAGTCTTTATATTGATCATCTCTATATCTATGTTTTTTGCTGCTTCGATTTTGGTGCTCCTGATGTCTTACGAACATGGAATTCTTCATGGACCACGGGTGACTACTAAATGCCGAACCTGGGGCATGTATACTCATATTATTTCATATCGTTTCAAGCGCTTTTTCCACCTGTCGTCAGGTTCAAGCATTATGGCTAATTCTAACCTTCAGCGTCGTGTCGTGTGCAAACACATGTTATACAGAGGAAGAAATCCTTCACTCAGTGTATTTGCTACGCTACAGAAAATCCTGATTTAATGAGTGGGGTGAGTACGTTTACCACCCCCCCCCCTCCCGCAATAAAACAGGAACACCATAGAAACCGAAACAAAAAAGTTTCTTCAACTTTGACTCCATGATGTACGGCAAGAGAATGTACAAGAAAATACAGGCAGACGATAAATGTTGATATCCGTTTCAATTCTATTACTCTTCTGGGCAAGTTCAACCGGACACACGAAGAAAATTATGATGTTATATAATCCACACCGATTGGTTGTGAGGTAGCATCTAATGGAATTATATCCCACCATGGCTTTCTTCTGCACATAATGTTATTTGGTAAAACACATGGGCTGTGGTAGAATTGTCATTTTCAACGATGTACTGGTAAGAATTTGATTTAGAACCTTCGTATCGGTATTTGTTATATACTAATTTGCCGCTGGGACGTTTTTCGTGTCAAAACCCCTCTATTGCTTCGCAATCTCGGGGTTTTGACTCGGTATGAAGGATGCTCCAGCGGTAACTCAGTACCGTTGTAAACCGCGCCGGCGGGGGAGAAATCTTGTCCCGCCCAAATTTTCACCTCAGCTCCGGCTGAGACTGACACCAAAATCGCCCAGACCTGATAGGGTTAAGGTCAGCTTTGTTTCAGACAGAGAAAAGACCGAAAGTACATACTCTAAAAGTTAACTTTCAAAAGCAACGCAAAACAATGAACGTTTCAAAGACAAAAACTTGTGGAACACATGGCGAATACTGCTTCTGTCGTTATGAACAAGTCATTATACTGCATAAAATTCCCCAAATTTCTCAGTAAATAAAACTATGAAAGATGTTGCTGCATGGTTATAGCATTCATAAGTACTACACAGAGATGACTGTTCATTTAATATTGTGGTTACTTTATTATTTAATTCCAAGACATTACACGAAATGGAAATATTTGTTGATGAGCACTTACTTTACATCATACATAAATTATACGGTATAGCACTTTGAGAGCACGTTAATATATATACAAAACAAACACTGAAAAAATGTATATACAAGATAAAAGATTCACAAAGCAGTCAATCAACCGGAAGTTGAGGATGAAAACATACAGTCAGTGTAATATTGGCTACCGAACATATTACATGTATTAGGTTCTATAAAAGAAGGAAGATAATTGCATTGGTATGTGGCCCTGTCTGTGACGTCATCAAATCGAAGTTGCAGGGGAGGCAAATATGGAATTGCAGGAATGTTGTAGATGCGGTCAAATGTTACTTCTGGTAGACGATAGATTTGATCCGTGCTGAAAAATACAGGACTGTAGCACTCCGGTTTCGAACGAGCGCTCAAGTTATCATGATCCTGTGGACTGCAGAGTTCATAGCTTGTATTGTAACCACTGTCGTTATGGCTTGTTGTGTAAGCTGTCTTAGAGATTTCGGCGTCATGGTCGTCGATGTTCGGGCTCGAGGTCAATGCTGGAAGGACGATAAGATTGGCGCTACTGTCAGCAATTGAAGGCGATTTCGTGGTTTTCAATCTTTTTGGAGAAACACCTTCTCCATGAGGGGTAGAACTAAGATCGACAACCGAGAAGAACTGACTGTTCTTTGGCTTATCCGAAACTGAGATGTTACAGGTCTGCAGTTCAAAAAACCTGGTGGGATTAGGAGAGCTGTTCAAGGTTTGTCTTAGAGCGTCCATCCTGTTGGTAAGAGACAAGAGGCACGGGTTCCACAAGCCAATGCCAATGATCTGGTAAAATCTTGCACGTAAGGGATTGTTACCGGTTTTCTTCTGCTCGCTTGGTCTGTAATCTCCTCGGGCGAAGGCAAGGACACTGTTTGGGATCACCATCCATAAATAAGAAGATCTGAAAAAATAAAGAAAATATTTAGCATCAGGTGTTTCGAAAAGTTCCGACAAATTTTTGGAATTACAAAAGAATATATCTTTGAACGATCAAATTACATATACGAGTACGAATAGAACTCTCACTATCAAAGATATGATTGAGATATTATAAACCTGTTCAGTATTCCCCTTTTATGATTTCGGTTTTCACAACCGATCTTGGTAAAACACTTGGTTTTGGACAAACTGTGGCGGACGGCGTTTTTCCAATGTTGTCTGGTACAGTTCCGAAAAAAGGCGAAGCGGTTCTCCATGTATCGGTAGATTTCGGGAATTGGCAGACAAAAGTTTGGAGCTCTCATAATGGCGAGGAAGATCAGTTCCGTGTAGGAATAGTTTGGTTTATGGTTCACGTCATCGCTGACGTCCAGTCCTTCGTAGAAATCCACCAACTCGTCGATAACGTTACGCAGGTCGGCCTGGACGATGGGTTCAGTTGGTGTCGGCTCGCTTTGTTCCATCTCTGAGTATTTCCTCTTGGCGGCCATCTTGAAACGGTTGGGATTTCTAGTTTGTCTGTAGAGACTGGTTCGTATTAGGAACAAGTGGACACTGAGATAAAAGTAGATTGTTTGTGATGGGTATTTATACCTTTGTATCTCTTCAGAGGCGATACATTGAGAAAAGAAACCATATACTCAAACTTCTCAAGTTGTGTCGAATCAATGCTGACAGACGACGTTTCCCGGACGATTGGGATTATCTCAGCACGTGCGCCATTGATTTTGTGCTTTGTAGAGTATCTTCAGTGTGCATGGCTTAAACGGTACATTTGTCTCAGCAGATTATATCCAGGTGACAGGCTTATAAAATAGAGTCGCAATCGTCGCCTAATCAACACACAATGGTCTGATCTATCATCATTGTTCAATAATTGATACGCATGTTTTCCGCAAGAAACTTTTGAGTTTTCAATTTTGAGTTATTCCTGTCTTTCTCTTCCACAAAGTTCAATCAATATACTTCGATATTACATGCATAGTTGGAAAAATGTTGAACATGAAATAAGGTGTATTGCAAAAAAAATCATATAATATGCATTTCATTCTACGTGGCATCATAATCCATCAACAAAGGTATTAATCGGTTTAAGTAATTTTATCCAGCAAGCCCTTGCTTTGACAACTGCATTAGGCGAAATATAACAAGTGATGTGTAATATAAACTGATTATCAGCTTGATGAATCGACACTATTGTGTGTCCGAAAAAACTTAATTATTGTTTACTCTAGGAACGCATCTGTATACAACTTGAAACTCTGTTCACCATTGACTGTATGTACATTCCCCCCTGCCCCCCCCTTATACCAGAGATTCGTGGGATAAATAACATATCCATGTCATATAGTATTTAGCCTCAGTTGAAATAAATATGTTGTTTTTCTGCTTCTAAGATTAAAACAGCTGTTCGAAAAATTTGAAGAAATAGGGTAAGGTTATCTTCAAAGTGTGTGATGCGCATGTCAGTGGAGAGAAGTGGCTGGCTTTGATTTGGCTCATGGTCGTGATATAAATACATACGTTATGTGCTGAATTCGTAATCGGTCTATTTTACCCATCATTGTTTGCAGCGTGAATAATAACAGCAATCTACAAATGACTTACATTTCTCCGTGCTAGTTATTTTCTGCATATAAAACGCCATAGTATTTGTTTCACGTACCGAGGCCCATGCATGCAGTTGCATAGAATGAAGTATTGATGTTGTTGCGGACAACAGTCAATACAAAAGTGAGCGAGGTATAATATTTTGACACTCAATTAGATTGGGTATTGCATAAGTCAACTTACTCGCTGTCCGTCTGTTTGACTGTATATACATACGGCCGTATATAGGTAATCGTGATCCTATGTAGTTGAACCTTGGTGCACGAATCAAATGCTAAGGTGTTCTAAACTCAGACAGTTAAGGAAATCTTTAAAGTCTGGGATGTTATAAATATCATGGAGAAATGTTAGTCTTTATATTGATCATCTCTATATCTATGTTTTTTGCTGCTTCGATTTTGGTGCTCCTGATGTCTTACGAACATGGAATTCTTCATGGACCACGGGTGACTACTAAATGCCGAACCTGGGGTATGTATACTCATATTATTTCATATCGTTTCAAGCGCTTTTTCCACCTGTCGTCAGGTTCAAGCATTATGGCTAATTCTAACCTTCAGCGTCGTGTCGTGTGCAAACACATGTTATACAGAGGAAGAAATCCCTCACTCAGTGTATTTGCTACGCTACAGAAAATCCTGATTTAATGAGTGGGGTGAGTACGTTTACCACCCCCCCCCCCTCCCGCAATAAAACAGGAACACCATAGAAACCGAAAAAAAAAAGTTTCTTCAACTTTGACTCCATGATGTACGGCAAGAGAATGTACAAGAAGATACAGGCAGACGATAAATGTTGATATCCGTTTCAATTCTATTACTCTTCTGGGCAAGTTCAACCGGACACACGAAGAAAATTATGATGTTATATAATCCACACCGATTGGTTGTGAGGTAGCATCTAATGGAATTATATCCCACCATGGCTTTCTTCTGCACATAATGTTATTTGGTAAAACACATGGGCTGTGGTAGAATTGTCATTTTCAACGATGTACTGGTAAGAATTTGATTTAGAACCTTCGTATCGGTATTTGTTATATACTAATTTGCCGCTGGGACGTTTTTCGTGTCAAAACCCCTCTATTGCTTCGCAATCTCGGGGTTTTGACTCGGTATGAAGGATGCTCCAGCGGTAACTCAGTACCGTTGTAAACCGCGTCGGCGGAGGAGAAATCTTGCCCCGCCCAAATTTTCACCTCAGCTCCGGCTGAGACTGACACCAAAATCGCCCAGACCTGATAGGGTTAAGGTCAGCTTTGTTTCAGACAGAGAAAAGACCGAAAGTACATACTCTAAAAGTTAACTTTCAAAAGCAACGCAAAACAATGAACGTTTCAAAGACAAAAACTTGTGGAACACATGGCGAATACTGCTTCTGTCGTTATGAACAAGTCATTATACTGCATAAAATTCCCCAAATTTCTCAGTAAATAAAACTATGAAAGATGTTGCTGCATGGTTATAGCATTCATAAGTACTACACAGAGATGACTGTTCATTTAATATTGTGGTTACTTTATTATTTAATTCCAAGACATTACACGAAATGGAAATATTTGTTGATGAGCACTTACTTTACATCATACATAAATTATACGGTATAGCACTTTGAGAGCACGTTAATATATATACAAAACAAACACTGAAAAAATGTATATACAAGATAAAAGATTCACAAAGCAGTCAATCAACCGGAAGTTGAGGATGAAAACAGACAGTCAGTGTAATATTGGCTACCGAACATATTACATGTATTAGGTTCTATAAAAGAAGGAAGATAATTGCATTGGTATGTGGCCCTGTCTGTGACGTCATCAAATCGAAGTTGCAGGGGAGGCAAATATGGAATTGCAGGAATGTTGTAGATGCGGTCAAATGTTACTTCTGGTAGACGATAGACTTGATCCGTGCTGAAAAATACAGGACTGTAGCACTCCGGTTTCGAACGAGCGCTCAAGTTATCATGATCCTGTGGACTGCAGAGTTCATAGCTTGTATTGTAACCACTGTCGTTATGGCTTGTTGTGTAAGCTGTCTTAGAGATTTCGGCGTCATGGTCGTCGATGTTCGGGCTCGAGGTCAATGCTGGAAGGACGATAAGATTGGCGCTACTGTCAGCAATTGAAGGCGATTTCGTGGTTTTCAATCTTTTTGGAGAAACACCTTCTCCATGAGGGGTAGAACTAAGATCGACAACCGAGAAGAACTGACTGTTCTTTGGCTTATCCGAAACTGAGATGTTACAGGTCTGCAGTTCAAAAAACCTGGTGGGATTAGGAGAGCTGTTCAAGGTTTGTCTTAGAGCGTCCATCCTGTTGGTAAGAGACAAGAGGCACGGGTTCCACAAGCCAATGCCAATGATCTGGTAAAATCTTGCACGTAAGGGATTGTTACCGGTTTTCTTCTGCTCGCTTGGTCTGTAATCTCCTCGGGCGAAGGCAAGGACACTGTTTGGGATCACCATCCATAAATAAGAAGATCTGAAAAAATAAAGAAAATATTTAGCATCAGGTGTTTCGAAAAGTTCCGACAAATTTTTGGAATTACAAAAGAATATATCTTTGAACGGTCAAATTACATATACGAGTACGAATAGAACTCTCACTATCAAAGATATGATTGAGATATTACAAACCTGTTCAGTATTCCCCTTTTATGATTTCGGTTTTCACAACCGATTTTGGTAAAACACTTGGTTTTGGACAAACTGTGGCGGACGGCGTTTTTCCAATGTTGTCTGGTACAGTTCCGAAAAAAGGCGAAGCGGTTCACCATGTATCGGTAGATTTCGGGAATTGGCAGACAAAAGTTTGGAGCTCTCATAATGGCGAGGAAGATCAGTTCCGTGTAGGAATAGTTTGGTTTATGGTTCACGTCATCGCTGACGTCCAGTCCTTCGTAGAAATCCACCAACTCGTCGATAACGTTACGCAGGTCGGCCTGGACGATGGGTTCAGTTGGTGTCGGCTCGCTTTGTTCCATCTCTGAGTATTTCCTCTTGGCGGCCATCTTGAAACGGTTGGGATTTCTAGTTTGTCTGTAGAGACTGGTTCGTATTAGGAACAAGTGGACACTGAGATAAAAGTAGATTGTTTGTGATGGGTATTTATACCTTTGTATCTCTTCAGAGGCGATACATTGAGAAAAGAAACCATATACTCAAACTTCTCAAGTTGTGTCGAATCAATGCTGACAGACGACGTTTCCCGGACGATTGGGATTATCTCAGCACGTGCGCCATTGATTTTGTGCTTTGTAGAGTATCTTCAGTGTGCATGGCTTAAACGGTACATTTGTCTCAGCAGATTATATCCAGGTGACAGGCTTATAAAATAGAGTCGCAATCGTCGCCTAATCAACACACAATGGTCTGATCTATCATCATTGTTCAATAATTGATACGCATGTTTTCCGCAAGAAACTTTTGAGTTTTCAATTTTGAGTTATTCCTGTCTTTCTCTTCCACAAAGTTCAATCAATATACTTCGATATTACATGCATAGTTGGAAAAATGTTGAACATGAAATAAGGTGTATTGCAAAAAAAATCATATAATATGCATTTCATTCTACGTGGCATCATAATCCATCAACAAAGGTATTAATCGGTTTAAGTAATTTTATCCAGCAAGCCCTTGCTTTGACAACTGCATTAGGCGAAATATAACAAGTGATGTGTAATATAAACTGATTATCAGCTTGATGAATCGACACTATTGTGTGTCCGAAAAAACTTAATTATTGTTTACTCTAGGAACGCATCTGTATACAACTTGAAACTCTGTTCACCATTGACTGTATGTACATTCCCCCCTGCCCCCCCCTTATACCAGAGATTCGTGGGATAAATAACATATCCATGTCATATAGTATTTAGCCTCAGTTGAAATAAATATGTTGTTTTTCTGCTTCTAAGATTAAAACAGCTGTTCGAAAAATTTGAAGAAATAGGGTAAGGTTATCTTCAAAGTGTGTGATGCGCATGTCAGTGGAGAGAAGTGGCTGGCTTTGATTTGGCTCATGGTCGTGATATAAATACATACGTTATGTGCTGAATTCGTAATCGGTCTATTTTACCCATCATTGTTTGCAGCGTGAATAATAACAGCAATCTACAAATGACTTACATTTCTCCGTGCTAGTTATTTTCTGCATATAAAACGCCATAGTATTTGTTTCACGTACCGAGGCCCATGCATGCAGTTGCATAGAATGAAGTATTGATGTTGTTGCGGACAACAGTCAATACAAAAGTGAGCGAGGTATAATATTTTGACACTCAATTAGATTGGGTATTGCATAAGTCAACTTACTCGCTGTCCGTCTGTTTGACTGTATATACATACGGCCGTATATAGGTAATCGTGATCCTATGTAGTTGAACCTTGGTGCACGAATCAAATGCTAAGGTGTTCTAAACTCAGACAGTTAAGGAAATCTTTAAAGTCTGGGATGTTATAAATATCATGGAGAAATGTTAGTCTTTATATTGATCATCTCTATATCTATGTTTTTTGCTGCTTCGATTTTGGTGCTCCTGATGTCTTACGAACATGGAATTCTTCATGGACCACGGGTGACTACTAAATGCCGAACCTGGGGTATGTATACTCATATTATTTCATATCGTTTCAAGCGCTTTTTCCACCTGTCGTCAGGTTCAAGCATTATGGCTAATTCTAACCTTCAGCGTCGTGTCGTGTGCAAACACATGTTATACAGAGGAAGAAATCCCTCACTCAGTGTATTTGCTACGCTACAGAAAATCCTGATTTAATGAGTGGGGTGAGTACGTTTACCACCCCCCCCCCCTCCCGCAATAAAACAGGAACACCATAGAAACCGAAAAAAAAAAGTTTCTTCAACTTTGACTCCATGATGTACGGCAAGAGAATGTACAAGAAGATACAGGCAGACGATAAATGTTGATATCCGTTTCAATTCTATTACTCTTCTGGGCAAGTTCAACCGGACACACGAAGAAAATTATGATGTTATATAATCCACACCGATTGGTTGTGAGGTAGCATCTAATGGAATTATATCCCACCATGGCTTTCTTCTGCACATAATGTTATTTGGTAAAACACATGGGCTGTGGTAGAATTGTCATTTTCAACGATGTACTGGTAAGAATTTGATTTAGAACCTTCGTATCGGTATTTGTTATATACTAATTTGCCGCTGGGACGTTTTTCGTGTCAAAACCCCTCTATTGCTTCGCAATCTCGGGGTTTTGACTCGGTATGAAGGATGCTCCAGCGGTAACTCAGTACCGTTGTAAACCGCGTCGGCGGGGGAGAAATCTTGCCCCGCCCAAATTTTCACCTCAGCTCCGGCTGAGACTGACACCAAAATCGCCCAGACCTGATAGGGTTAAGGTCAGCTTTGTTTCAGACAGAGAAAAGACCGAAAGTACATACTCTAAAAGTTAACTTTCAAAAGCAACGCAAAACAATGAACGTTTCAAAGACAAAAACTTGTGGAACACATGGCGAATACTGCTTCTGTCGTTATGAACAAGTCATTATACTGCATAAAATTCCCCAAATTTCTCAGTAAATAAAACTATGAAAGATGTTGCTGCATGGTTATAGCATTCATAAGTACTACACAGAGATGACTGTTCATTTAATATTGTGGTTACTTTATTATTTAATTCCAAGACATTACACGAAATGGAAATATTTGTTGATGAGCACTTACTTTACATCATACATAAATTATACGGTATAGCACTTTGAGAGCACGTTAATATATATACAAAACAAACACTGAAAAAATGTATATACAAGATAAAAGATTCACAAAGCAGTCAATCAACCGGAAGTTGAGGATGAAAACAGACAGTCAGTGTAATATTGGCTACCGAACATATTACATGTATTAGGTTCTATAAAAGAAGGAAGATAATTGCATTGGTATGTGGCCCTGTCTGTGACGTCATCAAATCGAAGTTGCAGGGGAGGCAAATATGGAATTGCAGGAATGTTGTAGATGCGGTCAAATGTTACTTCTGGTAGACGATAGACTTGATCCGTGCTGAAAAATACAGGACTGTAGCACTCCGGTTTCGAACGAGCGCTCAAGTTATCATGATCCTGTGGACTGCAGAGTTCATAGCTTGTATTGTAACCACTGTCGTTATGGCTTGTTGTGTAAGCTGTCTTAGAGATTTCGGCGTCATGGTCGTCGATGTTCGGGCTCGAGGTCAATGCTGGAAGGACGATAAGATTGGCGCTACTGTCAGCAATTGAAGGCGATTTCGTGGTTTTCAATCTTTTTGGAGAAACACCTTCTCCATGAGGGGTAGAACTAAGATCGACAACCGAGAAGAACTGACTGTTCTTTGGCTTATCCGAAACTGAGATGTTACAGGTCTGCAGTTCAAAAAACCTGGTGGGATTAGGAGAGCTGTTCAAGGTTTGTCTTAGAGCGTCCATCCTGTTGGTAAGAGACAAGAGACACGGGTTCCACAAACCAATGCCAATGATCTGGTAAAATCTTGCACGTAAGGGATTGTTACCGGGTTTCTTCTGCTCGCTTGGTCTGTAATCTCCTCGGGCGAAGGCAAGGACACTGTTTGGGATCACCATCCATAAATAAGAAGATCTGAAAAAATAAAGAAAATATTTAGCATCAGGTGTTTCGAAAAGTTCCGACAAATTTTTGGAATTACAAAAGAATATATCTTTGAACGGTCAAATTACATATACGAGTACGAATAGAACTCTCACTATCAAAGATATGATTGAGATATTACAAACCTGTTCAGTATTCCCCTTTTATGATTTCGGTTTTCACAACCGATCTTGGTAAAACACTTGGTTTTGGACAAACTGTGGCGGACGGCGTTTTTCCAATGTTGTCTGGTACAGTTCCGAAAAAAGGCGAAGCGGTTCTCCATGTATCGGTAGATTTCGGGAATTGGCAGACAAAAGTTTGGAGCTCTCATAATGGCGAGGAAGATCAGTTCCGTGTAGGAATAGTTTGGTTTATGGTTCACGTCATCGCTGACGTCCAGTCCTTCGTAGAAATCCACCAACTCGTCGATAACGTTACGCAGGTCGGCCTGGACGATGGGTTCAGTTGGTGTCGGCTCGCTTTGTTCCATCTCTGAGTATTTCCTCTTGGCGGCCATCGTGAAACGGTGATTGCGACTCTATTTGAT
Organism: Hanleya hanleyi; assembly: GCA_036873755.1. Lineage (NCBI taxonomy): Eukaryota > Metazoa > Mollusca > Polyplacophora > Lepidopleurida > Hanleyidae > Hanleya > Hanleya hanleyi. Next base: position 78,655 of record JAVTVY010039649.1, on the reverse strand, counting down.
AAGCCTGTCACCTGGGTATAATCTGCTGAGACAAATGTACCGTTTAAGCCATGCACACTGAAGATACTCTACAAAGCACAAAATCAATGGCGCACGTGCTGAGATAATCCCAATCGTCCGGGAAACGTCGTCTGTCAGCATTGATTCGACACAACTTGAGAAGTTTGAGTATATGGTTTCTTTTCTCAATGTATCGCCTCTGAAGAGATACAAAGGTATAAATACCCATCACAAACAATCTACTTTTATCTCAGTGTCCACTTGTTCCTAATACGAACCAGTCTCTGCAGACAAACTAGAAATCCCAACCACAGATTTCTGGAAGAACCCGCCTATGGTTCTCCCAGTTTTTTCTGGACGGCGTTGTGTGTACAGAGGGGTACAAAAACAAAGGAATCACCCACGCGACTACAATATACAATGAACACATACTTACCAATATAACCTAATCAATAACCAAGCGATGAACCTGTACATAGACAAATCTTCTATTCTAAACTATTTATATCTCCATCCACACATTTATTATTATTTACTTATTTATTTATTTATTTATACATTTATTTATTTGTTTATTTGATAATACAGCACTTGTAAACATCTTTAACAAACTAAGAAATGTAACGTGTAATTAAAATAAAACATTGAGTTGATGGGCTGCGAAATCCGTACGGGAAGCGGCCCTTAAACTGCAATTTCAATCAATCAAATCGTGGCATCATTCTGCTAATTACCGGTAATTATATGTACAGCTTACCTGTATCTATGTATAATTAATGTATACGCTTGGTCTGAATTTTCAGATCTGTTCGCTACGGCATAAGAACCAAACTGATTCAGTGATGAACCATTTCGCGATTTGTGTTTTAAATGAACTAAATCACATTTGGTTGGTTCAATTTTTAGTTTGAATACCTTGGAGCTTGTAAGTAATGAACGATTTGCCCCGCGTGGATGTTTCTTGTTTGCAGCGTGAATAATATATAACAGCAATGTACAAATGACCAATTCACAATTTCTCCGTGATATTTAATTTAATGTGCACAAAATGCTGTAGGTTTTGTTTAATGCATCGAGGCCCATTTTAATAGGGTGAGGTATTGATGTTGTTGCGGACAAAGATCAATACAAAAGTGGGTGAGGTATAATATTTCGATTGAGTTTTGGATAATTCAACTCACCGCTGTCCGTCTGTTATGATTGTATATACATACAGTCGTATTGATAATCAATGACCCTATGTACTTGATCCTTGGAGCATGAAATGCTAACGTGATTTAAAGAGAGACAATTACCCTAGTTCTTCTAATTATTCAGACGGTAAAACTTAACTTCAGGCATCAGTCGAGATGAATTCTGGTGACTTTCTTCAAATTCCACTAGCTAGAATTTCAGTTCGTGAGATAAATAACATATCCATGTCATATAGTATTTAGCCTCAGTTGACATAAATATGTTTTTTTCTGCTTCTAAGATTAAAACAGCTGTTCGAAAAATTTGAAGAAATCGGGTATGGTTATCTTCAAAGTGTGTGATGCGCATGTCAGTGGAGAGAAGAGGCTGGCTTTGATTTGGCTCATGGTCGTGATATAAAAACATACGTTATGTGCTGAATTCGTAATCGGTCTATTTTACTCATCATATCTAAAAGAAGATCTGTGGGGAAATTTCATGGATTTCTGGTCCTCCATGTGAATGATTTACTTGGATTATTGTGTACACCCAGTGGATTTCTGATCGTGTCGCCATACTGCATGCGCAATTGTATGTGTACAAACTGTGCTGAGCTTGAATGGGAGTAAGTACAAGTGAAAAAAGGAGACGTCAATGGAGCAGCTCTAGTGATTCGTCTAGAAACCAAAACACTGAAGAAAAAACGACAGTTGGGTTATCTGGATTTATCAGGCTCAGATTGACGAACAGTTGTGTGTGTTTCTTCAACTTTGAAAAAATAGCCTCTCCAACGGTAGTGATTAGTGCCCTGAAAGACCTCTCAGTCATTTAAGTCATGTGCGATAACGTGACAGATGCTGTAATAAAGTCTGTGGAGAACAAGTTCAACGATCGTTTCTTAAAATTAGAGAATGTAATTGAGAAGCTCCAACTAAATAATACAGAAAAGGATGGAATTATTGATGGCCTCCGTGACGAACTACACGAACATAGCCAATACTCAAGACGTAATAGAGTAAGAATCAGTGGAGCTTCAGAGTGGACATCACCAGAAAATATTGAGGAAATTGTGTTAGACATTCGCCCCCCCCATAAAAAAAATAAATAAATAAAATAAATAGCCCCATCACATTGCATGATATTGATAGAACTCATAGGATACCGTTTGAAGACAGTCCGCGCAATATTGTCTGCAAATTTACATCATACAAGGCCCGAGATGCGTTCGTCAGAAAGAAAAAAACTTCTAAAAGATCACATGGCCCCTGACGCTCCAAACATTTACATTAATGAACGTCTGACTTTCATAGTAAACAGAAATCAAATGGTCCAACTTGATAAATAAAGAATTTGCATGCTCATTCACCTTGATAATTCAAACGACCAGTACCTACTGCATAAATATCACGAAATTCCGAACTTTGACAGATCTGATAAGACGATAGTGCCCCATGTCAAACTGGAGGTATTTTTCCAGCGACAGATTTCTTCTAGCAAATATGGCGACAATGGAAATGCCTTGGCCTTAGCCAATATTTGGGTATATCACGTGATCACACAACGCGTCACATAGTATGGGGAAACCCCAGATGACAAAGGGATCTTCCTTAATTATCGTGTTATTTTCCATGTCATTAAAATAACAAGAAAACCGACCCTGTTTCAACTAAACTGAAATAAAATCAACCTGATCAGCACAAATTTATTCATTTCTTAGTTCACCAATACTAATGCATGCAACAGAAATTTTGAGTTCATCTTTCCTCACAAGGAACATAACCTGTCATTACGGAAGACCCCTATGTTCACTTGGAATTGTTTTCAGGAATAAGTTTGGTCGCGAAGGCCGTAGGCCTGAGTGATCAAACGCGAAGACTAATCCTATTGCAGCGCGATCTATTCTTGTTGTTTTACTGCAGTAAACAAGGAATTTTTCATATTCTACAATACTGAAAAGGAAGATATTCTCGTGTATTTAAAACTGAATTAACACCCCTTTACCTGTCAAAAAATGCTTCGGCCCGCCAATTAATCGAAGCAAGCAACACCTGCAAGTCGCATGCCTGAAATCGACACGGGTAGGAGTGTCCACAGTATGACAGCTGGGGCCAAAACGCCATTCGATCTAAATGATACAAGCGTGACCCTTGGTTTTAGAATACATGAAAATCTCCCATCATTCAATGATTGGATTGTGTACCTATCATACGTCCAAAAAGGTTTAATGAGATCAACAACTTTGAATAAATCTCCGCGAAAAAACCCCAACTGTTTCTTCAACTTTAATTGACTCCATGATGAACGGCAACAGGATGTACAAGAAGATACAGGTAGACGATACATTTTGATATCCATTTCAAATCTATTACCCTTCTGGGCGAGTTCAACTGGACCCACGAAGAAAATCATAACGTCATATAATCCACACCGATTGGTTGTGAGGTAGCATCTAATGGAATTAGATCCCACCTGGGCTTCCTTCTTTACACGTAATAATGTTATTTGGTAAAACACCTAGAATTGTCCATTTTTAGTGATGTTCTGGTTAGAATTGGATTTAAAACCTTCATATCGGTATTTGTTATGTACTAATTTACCGCTGGGACGTTTTTCGTGTCAAAATTCCTATATTGCTTCGCAATCTCGGGGTTTTGACCCGGTATGAAAGATGCCCCAGCGGTAACTTAGTACAACAGAAATACCTCTATGTCGGTTGTAAACCCTTGAACCATATCTCACCTGTTTAGGGGGAGGGGCGGCGGCGGCGGGGAGAAATCTTGCCCCGCCAATATTTTCACCTCAGCTCCAGCTGGGACTGGCACCAAAATCGCCCAGACCTGATAGGGTTAAGGCCAACTTTGTTTCAGACAGAGAAAACACCGAAAGTACATACTGTAAAAGTTTTATTATTTTTTTTTATTTTTTTTTTTTATTCTTTCAAAATATATATACATAATCTGCATTCTCAATAGTAATATACATATTATACAGATATAAACCCTTTGTCACTCTCATTGTAGCAGTCCTCTCCCTTTTATGTTATCCCTTTTTCTATTCACAAATATCCATATTACCCATTTGCTTCACCAGTCAGAAAAATACTCTAGGAAAAAATACAACCCAATTGACAAACCACGCATTTCCCAACTGTATCCAAAGTGGTCCCATAAGAAACCAGCTTGGTGACACTTGGCTTAACATTAATATACTTATAAACTTAATTGTTTCATGCAGATAGCCCTTTAGAAGCAATTTATTTTTCATTTTGTCGAAAGGATTTAAAGAAATCTTCGAACAGTATCCATTTTTTCTTGTACTTCGTAACATTCCCCGAAAGTTTGGCTGCAAAATATTCAATGTAGTAGTACTTGTATATGATGTTCAGTTCCCTGATCAAACTTAGTTGCATAAATATATTTTTTGGTTATCAACATCAAGGCATTAAGGCAATTTTGATTTCGTTTCCAGCCCAAGATTATTTTTTCTTTCGATATTTCACCCCTCATTCCCACTGTATCTTTTAGCCAGGTTTCTAGACATTTCCACAGCTTTTTGGCTTCTGAACATTCCAAAAATAAATGCTCCAGTGTTTCCGTTTCGTTTTTACAGTGATCACATACTTTAGTTTCCGTCAAATTAATTTTATATAAGAATGAATTTGTGGGAATGATTCTATGTAGGAGTCTATACTGCAGATCTCGTAGTTTGGTGTCAACTGTACAACGGAAAGATCTGCAGTATACACTATTCCAATCTATCTGGTTTTTAAGATTCAAAGAGGATTCCCATCTATCAGCTGATATTGGTATGATGGAATCATTATAATCAATTACATCATAATAGCGTCTACAACCCGTTTCCTGTCCTGACAAAATACGTTGACATTTTGTTATCCCAGGTGATGTCTGGTGTACTTCCTTGAAATTTGAGTGAAGCGTTTTAGACCAGAGAGTAGGTACGTTTTTAGTTAGCCTAATATAGGCTAAGAAATTTCCACTCGTTTTATATTTGCTTCTGAAATCTTCAAATTTCATTATGTTACCGTTTATATCGACTATATCTCTGATGTATCTAATTTTATCTTCATACCATTTTGCGACGAAAAACGAAGAATGATTTGAATTTGTGTTGTACCATACTCTAAAAGTTACTTTTCAAAGGCAACGCAAAACAACGAACACTTCAAAGACAAAGCCTTGTGGAACACACGGCGAATACGGCTTCTGTCGTTATGAACAAGTCATTATAGTGCACAAAATTCCCCAAATGATTTATCACCGGACAGTTTTCGGAAGACATAATGAGATAATGCTGAATATATAGGACTATCTCAGTAAATATGACACTTTCCACCGTCAAACTATGAAAGATTTTGCTGGTTATAGCATTCATAAGTACTACATAGAGATGACTGTTCATTTAATATTGTGGTTATTTTATTATTTAATTCCAAGACATTACACGAAATAGACATATTTGTCGATGAGCACTTACTTTACATCATACATAAATTATACAGTATAGCACTTTGAGAGCACGTTAATATATACAAAACAAACACTGAAAAAATGTATATACAACGTAAAAGATTCATAAAGTCAAATAACTGGAATATGAGGATGAAAACATACAGTCAGTGAAATAATGACTACCGAACATATTACATGTATTAGGTTCTATAAAAGAAGGGAGATAATTGCATTGGTGTTGGGCCCTGTCTGTGACGTCATCAAATCGAAGTTGCAGGGGAGGCAAATGTGGAATTGCAGGAATGTTGAAGATGCTGTCAAATGTCACTTCTGGCAGACGATAGATTTGATCCGTGCTGAAAAATACAGGACTGTAGCACTCCGGGTTCGGACGAGCGCTCAAATTATCATGATCCTCTGGGCTGGAGAGTTCATAGCTTGTACTGTAACCACTGTCGTTAGGGCTTGTTGTGGAAGCTATCTCAGAGATATGGGCGCCATTGGCGTCGATGTTCGGGCTCGAGGTCATTGCTGGATGGACGATAAAATTGGCGGTACTCTCAACAACTGGAGGCGACTTCGTGGTTTTCCGTCTTTTTGGAGTAACACCGTCTACATGAGGGGTAGAAATAAGATCAACCATCGAGAAGAACTGACTGTTTTTACGCTTAGCCGACACTGAGATGTTACAGGTCTGCAGTTCAAAGAACGTGGTGGGATTAGGAGAGCTGTTTAATGTTTGTCTTGGAGCGTCCATCCTGTTGGCGAGAGACAAGATACACTGGTTCCATAAGCCAATGCCACTGATCTGGTAAAATTTTGCACGTAAGGGATTGTTACCGGGTTTTTTCTGATCGCCTGGCCTGTAATATCCTCGAGCGAAGGCAAGAACACTGCTTGGGATCACCATCCATAAATAAGAAGATCTGGAAAAATAAAGACAAAATTTAGCATCAGGTATTTCAAAATGTTCCGACATTTAACATCAAACTTATTGTTGGAATTACAAACGAATATATCTTTGAACGGTCAAATTATAATACAAGTACGAATAGAACTCTCACTAGCAAAGATACGATTGAGATATTACAAACCTGTTCAGTATTCCCCTTTTATGACTTCGGTTTTCACAGCCGATCTTGGTAAAACACTTGATTTTGGACAAACTGTGGCGGACGGCGTTTTTCCAATGTTGTCTGGTACAGTTCCGAAAAAAGGCGAAGCGGTTCTCCATGTATCGGTAGATTTCTGAAATTGGCAGACAAAAGTTTGGAGCTCTCATAATGGCGAGGAAGATCAGTTCCGTGTAGGAATAGTTTGGTTTATGGTTCAGGTCAACGCTGATATCCAGTCCTTCGTAGAAATCCACCAACTCGTCGATAACGTTACGCAGGTCGGCCTGGACGATGGGTTCAGTTGGTGTCGGCTCGCTTTGTTCCATCTCTGAGTATTTCCTCTTGGCGGCCATCTTGAAATAGTTGGGATTTCTAGTGTATCGGTAGACTGGTTCTTATTAGAAGCAAGTGGAGACTGAGATAAAAGTAGCAGTTCGTGATGGGTATTTATACCTTTGTATCTCTCCAGAGGCGATACATTGAGTAAAGAAACCATATACTCAAACTTCTCAAGTTGTGTTGAGTCAATGCTGGCAGACGACGTTTCCCGGACGGTTGGGATTATCTCAGCACGTGTGCCATTGATTTTGTGCTTTATAGTGTATCTTCAGTGTGCATGGCTTAACAGGGTACATTTGTCCCAGCAGATTATACCGAGGTGACAGGCTTATAAAATCGCAATCATCGCCTAATCAATACACAATAGTCTGATCTATCATCATTGTTCAATAATTGATACGCGGGTTTCCGCAAGAAACGTTGAATTTTGAGTTATTCCGGTCTTTCTCTTCCACAAAGTTCAGTCAATGTACTTCGATATTACATGCATAGTTAGAAAAATGTTGAAAGTGAAAGAAAGTGTAATGCAAAATAATCATATAATATGCATTTCATCCTACGTGGCATCATATATATTTAGCGTTGGAAAAGATATTCAATAAACAAAGTAATGTACCGCGAAATTCAAATAAAACATTGAGTTGATGGGCCGCGAAATCCGAATGGGAAGCGGCCCTTAAACTACAATTTCAATCAAATCAGTGGCATCATTCTGCTAATTACCGGTAATTATATGTACAGCTTACCTGTATCTATGTATAATTAATTTATACGCTTGGTCTGAATTTTTCGATCTATACGCTACGGCATAAGAACCAAACTGATTCAGTGATGAACCATTTCGCGATTTGTGTTTTAAATGAACTAAATCACATTTGGTTGGTTCAATTTTTAGTTTGAATACCTTGGAGCTTGTAAGTAATGAACGATTTGCCCCGCGTGAATTTTTCTTGTTTGCAGCGTGAATAATATATAACAGCAATGCACAAATGACCAATCCACAATTTCTCCGTGATATTTAATTTAATGTGCACAAAATGCTGTGGCTTTTGTTTAATGCATCGAGGCCCATTTTAATAGGGTGAGGTATTGATGTTGTTGCGGACAAAGATCAATACAAAAGTGGGTGAGGTATAATATTTTGACGCTCAGATTGAGTTTTGGATAATTCAACTCACCCGCTGTCCGTCTGTTATGATTGTATATACATACGGTCGTATTGATAATCAATGATCCTATGTACTTGAGCCTTGGAGCATGAAATGCTAACGTGATTTAAAGAGAGACAATTACCCTAGTTCTTCTAATTATTCAGACGGTAAAACTTAACTTCAGGCATCTGTCGAGATGAATTCTGGTGACTTTTTTCAAATTCCACTAGCTAGAATTTCAGTTCGTGAGATAAATAACATATCCATGTCATATAGTATTTAGCCTCAGTTGACATTCTAAGATTAAAACAGCTGTTCGAAAAATTTGAAGAAATCGGGTAAGGTTATCTTCAAAGTGTGTGATGCGCATGTCAGTGGAGAGAAGAGACTGGCTTTGATTTGGCTCATGGTCGTGATATAAAAACATACGTTATGTGCTGAATTCGTAATCGGTCTATTTTACTCATCATATCTAAAAGAAGATCTGTGGGGAAATTTCATGGATTTCTGGTCCTCCATGTGAATGATTTACTTGGATTATTGTGTACACCCAGTGGATTTCTGATCGTGTCGCCATACTGCATGCGCAATTGTATGTGTACAAACTGTGCTGAGCTTGAATGGGAGTAAGTACAAGTGAAACAAGTGAGAAATGACTACATTGTAGTCAAAACCTGCGGCAGTGGCAATAATACAGTGAAAGACATATCAGCGGAGGTAGTGGTAATTGTAGAAAAAAGCGCCATCTGCCGGTGTTTTTATGCCAAGGGAAGTAATTTTCAACTTGTAACCCACAATTGTAGGGATTGCGTAATAGTTCTGATACCATATATATATATATTCACTTTCCCCATTCAAAATTCGACGATTTTGACGGTCTATACTGAACTGACAGACGAACTCACCATGATCGCTTTGGCAATGTTTTGGTACAAGTATCGTGTATGCCAAGTTTCAAAACATTCGGTTCAGTCGTTACTTTTTGCAAATCAAAAGGCTTTCAAATATTTGGAAATCCAAACAAATTTCGAGGATTTAGTCATAGCGCGAAAATCTGCGCTCTTCAGTCTCCCTTCTCGCTTAATTTGCCGATCAAAATGGAAAATTTATATTTCCTTCAAAGTTATTTTTCAATAAATTTATTATCAGGTCTATCACTTCGATCTGTGAAACTACGGAATGGGATTTAAGGCTTTATCGAACTGTCCAAGAGGCATAATAACACATTGAGGCCTGTTAAAGTCTTGATATTCGATTAAAATAATTAATTAGGTTTCTGCATTTACGTTCGTTATCATCTGCGAACTAAATTCCTTGCCACTCTTTTCCACGCAGCAAGTCAATACCAAGACATGGGTTGCTTCTTCTATATAAATGATTAACTATTTCATTCTTAGGAAATATCATCTCATCTGACATGTTCGGCCAAGCCTTTTCGAAGGTTGCTAATTTTATTAATTTCTTTTCTTTAAAATCAAATTCTGCAAACAAGAAACATTTCTAGTCAGTATCTATGGATATCTTCCTATACTCAATTCGCGAATATGTTTGTCACTAAGTCATTCCGAAGGTGATTCATGTGCGAAATTCCGGGGCTAGTTCACTAAACAAGGTCTGTGTGTAAGAGAATGATGTCGAATTCTCGTTATTATCTTTTGATACATCAAATTGTTGCATTCGCGAAAATGACTGCCAAGTTAAAGTCAATGCGAAAGGTATCTAAGTATCAAAATCAAACTAAAAAAAACCCTCCAGGAAAACAAAGGCCCTAGCTTTTGGCCACGAGGTCAACTGGATCGTTTTTATGGCCAGTATCTGCTATATATGACGTAATTCCATACGTAAAACTGATTGACAAAGTAACGTAAATTTTGTATAGAACCAGTATATTCTAGCAGAAATGGGCTCCGACTTGAGAGAATGATGTCAAATGCAATATGTTTCTGCGCATTGTCTGCTGATACACATAAGTATTGAATTTACGGAAGTGATTAATGCTATTCTGAAGGGATTCTGAGTGCGGAAGAGGACGGGAACATCAATACCAGCGAATCAAGGCCCTGGCTTGCGAGAATGAGGATAGAGAGGCTGTGTTCCGAAAGAGAATCATTCAAAATAGCTATTTGCCAAATGTCATGCTTGTAACCGAAAGTGCAGAATATAACTGCACGACTGCGTGGTATTGTTCGCGCACAGGGGTGTCTAACTCATTAAATACTATACATAGTTATTTCTATCACATTGCATGATATTGATAGAACTCATAGGATACCGGGAGAAGACACTCCGCGCACTTTTGTCTGCAAATTTACATCATACAAGGCCCGAGATGCATTCGTCAGAAAGAAAAAGCTTCTAAAAGATCACATGGCCCCTGACGCTCCAAACATTTACATTAATGAACGTCTGACTTTCATAGTAAACAGAAATCAAATGGCCCAACTTGATAAATAAAGAATTTGCATGCTCATTCACCTTGATAATTCAAACGACCAGTACCTACTGCATAAATATCACGAAATTCCGAACTTTGACAGATCTGATAAGACGAGAGTGCCCCATGTCAAACTGGAGGTATTTTTCCAGCGACAGATTTCTTCTAGCAAATATGGCGACAATGGAAATGCCTTGGCCTTAGCCAATATTTGGGTATATCACGTGATCACACAACGCGTCACATAGTATGGGGAAACCCCAGATGACAAAGGGATCTTCCTCAAGCAACACCTGCAAGTCGCATGCCTGAAATCGACACGGGTAGGAGTGTCCACAGTATGACAGCTGGGGCCAAAACACCATTATCGATCTAAATGATACAAGCGTGACCCTTGGTTTTAGAATACATGAAAATCTCCCATCATTCAATGATTGGATTGTGTACCTATCATACGTCCAAAAAGGTTTAATGAGATCAACAACTTTGAATAAATCTCCGCGAAAAAACCCCAACTGTTTCTTCAACTTTAATTGACTCCATGATGAACGGCAACAGGATGTACAAGAAGATACAGGTAGACGATACATTTTGATATCCATTTCAAATCTATTACCCTTCTGGGCGAGTTCAACTGGACCCACGAAGAAAATCATAACGTCATATAATCCACACCGATTGGTTGTGAGGTAGCATCTAATGGAATTAGATCCCACCTGGGCTTCCTTCTTTACACGTAATAATGTTATTTGGTAAAACACCTAGAATTGTCCATTTTTAGTGATGTTCTGGTTAGAATTGGATTTAAAACCTTCATATCGGTATTTGTTATGTACTAATTTACCGCTGGGACGTTTTTCGTGTCAAAATTCCTATATTGCTTCGCAATCTCGGGGTTTTGACCCGGTATGAAAGATGCCCCAGCGGTAACTTAGTACAAAAGAAATACCTCTATGTCGGTTGTAAACCCTTGAACCATATCTCACCTGTTTAGGGGGAGGGGCGGCGGCGGCGGGGAGAAATCTTGCCCCGCCAATATTTTCACCTCAGCTCCAGCTGGGACTGGCACCAAAATCGCCCAGACCTGATAGGGTTAAGGCCAACTTTGTTTCAGACAGAGAAAACACCGAAAGTACATACTGTAAAAGTTTTTGTTTTTTTTATTTTTTATTTTTTTTATTCTTTCAAAATATATATACATAATCTGCATTCTCAATAGTAATATACATATTATACAGATATAAACCCTTTGTCACTCTCATTGTAGCAGTCCTCTCCCTTTTATGTTATCCCTTTTTCTATTCACAAATATCCATATTACCCATTTGCTTCACCAGTCAGAAAAATACTCTAGGAAAAAATACAACCCAATTGACAAACCACGCATTTCCCAACTGTATCCAAAGTGGTCCCATAAGAAACCAGCTTGGTGACACTTGGCTTAACATTAATATACTTATAAACTTAATTGTTTCATGCAGATAGCCCTTTAGAAGCAATTTATTTTTCATTTTGTCGAAAGGATTTAAAGAAATCTTCGAACAGTATCCATTTTTTCTTGTACTTCGTAACATTCCCCGAAAGTTTGGCTGCAAAATATTCAATGTAGTAGTACTTGTATATGATGTTCAGTAAAGCTTTCCAGCTGAGAGTTCCCTGATCAAACTTAGTTGCATAAATATATTTTTTGGTTATCAACATCAAGGCATTAAGGCAATTTTGATTTCGTTTCCAGCCCAAGATTATTTTTTCTTTCGATATTTCACCCCTCATTCCCACTGTATCTTTTAGCCAGGTTTCTAGACATTTCCACAGCTTTTTGGCTTCTGAACATTCCAAAAATAAATGCTCCAGTGTTTCCGTTTCGTTTTTACAGTGATCACATACTTTAGTTTCCGTCAAATTAATTTTATATAAGAATGAATTTGTGGGAATGATTCTATGTAGGAGTCTATACTGCAGATCTCGTAGTTTGGTGTCAACTGTACAACGGAAAGATCTGCAGTATACACTATTCCAATCTATCTGGTTTTTAAGATTCAAAGAGGATTCCCATCTATCAGCTGATATTGGTATGATGGAATCATTATAATCAATTACATCATAATAGCGTCTACAACCCGTTTCCTGTCCTGACAAAATACGTTGACATTTTGTTATCCCAGGTGATGTCTGGTGTACTTCCTTGAAATTTGAGTGAAGCGTTTTAGACCAGAGAGTAGGTACGTTTTTAGTTAGCCTAATATAGTCTAAGAAATTTCCACTCGTTTTATATTTGCTTCTGAAATCTTCAAATTTCATTATGTTACCGTTTATATCGACTATATCTCTGATGTATCTAATTTTATCTTCATACCATTTTGCGACGAAAAACGAAGAATGATTTGAATTTGTGTTGTACCATACTCTAAAAGTTACTTTTCAAAGGCAACGCAAAACAACGAACACTTCAAAGACAAAGCCTTGTGGAACACACAGCGAATACGGCTTCTGTCGTTATGAACAAGTCATTATAGTGCACAAAATTCCCCAAATGATTTATCACCGGACAGTTTTCGGAAGACATAATGAGATAATGCTGAATATATAGGACTATCTCAGTAAATATGACACTTTCCACCGTCAAACTATGAAAGATTTTGCTGGTTATAGCATTCATAAGTACTACATAGAGATGACTGTTCATTTAATATTTTACAGGTTATTTTATTATTTAATTCCAAGACATTACACGAAATATTTGTCGATGGGCACTTACTTTACATCATACATAAATTATACAGTATAGCACTTTGAGAGCACGTTAATATATACAAAACAAACACTGAAAAAATGTATATACAACATAAAAGATTCATAAAGCAGTCAAATAACTGGAATATGAGGATGAAAACATACAGTCAGTGAAATAATGACTACCGAACATATTACATGTATTAGGTTCTATAAAAGAAGGGAGATAATTGCATTGGTGTTGGGCCCTGTCTGTGACGTCATCAAATCGAAGTTGCAGGGGAGGCAAATGTGGAATTGCAGGAATGTTGAAGATGCTGTCAAATGTCACTTCTGGCAGACGATAGATTTGATCCGTGCTGAAATATACAGGACTGTAGCACTCCGGGTTCGGACGAGCGCTCAAATTATCATGATCCTGTGGGCTGGAGAGTTCATAGCTTGTACTGTATCCACTGTCGTTAGGGCTTGTTGTGGAAGCTATCTCAGAGATATGGGCGCCATTGGCGTCGATGTTCGGGCTCGAGGTCATTGCTGGATGGACGATAAAATTGGCGGTACTCTCAACAACTGGAGGCGACTTCGTGGTTTTCAGTCTTTTTGGAGTAACACCGTCTACATGAGGGGTAGAAATAAGATCAACCATCGAGAAGAACTGACTGTTTTTACGCTTAGCCGACACTGAGATGTTACAGGTCTGCAGTTCAAAGAACGTGGTGGGATTAGGAGAGCTGTTTAATGTTTGTCTTAGAGCGTCCATCCTGTTGGCGAGAGACAAGATACACTGGTTCCATAAGCCAATGCCACTGATCTGGTAAAATTTTGCACGTAAGGGATTGTTACCGGTTTTTTTCTGATCGCCTGGCCTGTAATATCCTCGAGCGAAGGCAAGAACACTGCTTGGGATCACCATCCATAAATAAGAAGATCTGGAAAAATAAAGACAAAATTTAGCATCAGGTATTTCAAAATGTTCCGACATTTAACATCAAACTTATTGTTGGAATTACAAACGAATATATCTTTGAACGGTCAAATTATAATACAAGTACGAATAGAACTCTCACTAGCAAAGATACGATTGAGATATTACAAACCTGTTCAGTATTCCCCTTTTATGATTTCGGTTTTCACAGCCGATCTTGGTAAAACACTTGGTTTTGGACAAACTGTGGCGGACGGCGTTTTTCCAATGTTGTCTGGTACAGTTCCGAAAAAAGGCGAAGCGGTTCTCCATGTATCGGTAGATTTCTGAAATTGGCAGACAAAAGTTTGGAGCTCTCATAATGGCGAGGAAGATCAGTTCCGTGTAGGAATAGTTTGGTTTATGGTTCAGGTCATCGCTGATATCCAGTCCTTCGTAGAAATCCACCAACTCGTCGATAACGTTACGCAGGTCGGCCTGGACGATGGGTTCAGTTGGTGTCGGCTCGCTTTGTTCCATCTCTGAGTATTTCCTCTTGGCGGCCATCTTGAAATAGTTGGGATTTCTAGTGTATCGGTAGACTGGTTCTTATTAGAAGCAAGTGGAGACTGAGATAAAAGTAGCAGTTCGTGATGGGTATTTATACCTTTGTATCTCTCCAGAGGCGATATATTGAGTAAAGAAACCATATACTCAAACTTCTCAAGTTGTGTTGAGTCAATGCTGGCAGACGACGTTTCCCGGACGGTTGGGATTATCTCAGCACGTGCGCCATTGATTTTGTGCTTTATAGTGTATCTTCAGTGTGCATGGCTTAACACGGTACATTTGTCCCAGCAGATTATACCGAGGTGACAGGCTTATAAAATCGCAATCATCGCCTAATCAATACACAATAGTCTGATCTATCATCATTGTTCAATAATTGATACGCGGGTTTCCGCAAGAAACGTTGAATTTTGAGTTATTCCGGTCTTTCTCTTCCACAAAGTTCAGTCAATGTACTTCGATATTACATGCATAGTTAGAAAAATGTTGAAAGTGAAAGAAAGTGTAATGCAAAATAATCATATAATATGCATTTCATCCTACGTGGCATCATATATATTTAGCGCTGGAAAAGATATTCAATAAACAAAGTAATGTACCGCGAAATTCAAATAAAACATTGAGTTGATGGGCCGCGAAATCCGAATGGGAAGCGGCCCTTAAACTACAATTTCAATCAAATCAGTGGCATCATTCTGCTAATTACCGGTAATTATATGTACAGCTTACCTGTATCTATGTATAATTAATTTATACGCTTGGTCTGAATTTTTCGATCTATACGCTACGGCATAAGAACTAAACTGATTCAGTGATGAACCATTTCGCGATTTGTGTTTTAAATGAACTAAATCACATTTGGTTGGTTCAATTTTTAGTTTGAATACCTTGGAGCTTGTAAGTAATGAACGATTTGCCCCGCGTGAATTTTTCTTGTTTGCAGCGTGAATAATATATAACAGCAATGCACAAATGACCAATCCACAATTTCTCCGTGATATTTAATTTAATGTGCACAAAATGCTGTAGCTTTTGTTTAATGCATCGAGGCCCATTTTAATAGGGTGAGGTATTGATGTTGTTGCGGACAAAGATCAATACAAAAGTGGGTGAGGTATAATATTTTGACACTCAGATTGAGTTTTGGATAATTCAACTCACCCGCTATCCGTCTGTTATGATTGTATATACATACGGTCGTATTGATAATCAATGACCCTATGTACTTGAGCCTTGGAACATGAAATGCTAACGTGATTTAAAGAGAGACAATTACCCTAGTTCTTCTAATTATTCAGACGGTAAAACTTAACTTCAGGCATCTGTCGAGATGAATTCTGGTGACTTTTTTCAAATTCCACTAGCTAGAATTTCAGTTCGTGAGATAAATAACATATCCATGTCATATAGTATTTAGCCTCAGTTGACATAAATATGTTTTTTCTGCTTCTAAGATTAAAACAGCTGTTCGAAAAATTTGAAGAAATCGGGTAAGGTTATCTTCAAAGTGTGTGATGCGCATGTCAGTGGAGAGAAGAGGCTGGCTTTGATTTGGCTCATGGTCGTGATATAAAAACATACGTTATGTGCTGAATTCGTAATCGGTCTATTTTACTCATCATATCTAAAAGAAGATCTGTGGGGAAATTTCATGGATTTCTGGTCCTCCATGTGAATGATTTACTTGGATTATTGTGTACACCCAGTGGATTTCTGATCGTGTCGCCATACTGCATGCGCAATTGTATGTGTACAAACTGTGCTGAGCTTGAATGGGAGTAAGTACAAGTGAAACAAGTGAGAAATGACTACATTGTAGTCAAAACCTGCAGCAGTGGCAATAATACAGTGAAAGACATATCAGCGGAGGTAGTGGTAATTGTAGAAAAAAGCGCCATCTGCCAGTGCTTTTATGCCAAGGGAAGTAATTTTCAACTTGTAACCCACAATTGTAGGGATTGCGTAATAGTTCTGATACCATATATATATATATATATTCACTTTTCCCATTCAAAATCCGACGATTTTGACGGTCTATACTGAATTGACAGACGAACTCACCATGATCGCTTTGGCAATGTTTTGGTACAAGTATCGTGTATGCCAAGTTTCAAAACATTCGGTTCAGTCGTTACTTTTGCAAATCAAAAAGGCTTTCAAATATTTGGAAATCCAAACAAATTTCGAGGATTTAGTCATAGCGCGAAAATCTGCGCTCTTCAGTCTCCCTTCTCGCTTAATTTGCCGATCAAAATGGAAAATTTATATTTCCTTCAAAGTTATTTTTCAATAAATTTATTATCAGGTCTATCACTTCGATCTGTGAAACTACGGAATGGGATTTAAGGCTTTATCGAACTGTCCAAGAGGCATAATAACACTTTTTTCACTATTCAAATTGAGGCCTGTTAAAGTCTTGATATTCGATTAAAATAATTAATTAGGTTTCTGCATTTACGTTCGTTATCATCTGCGAACTAAATTCCTTGCCACTCTTTTCCACGCAGCAAGTCAATACCAAGACATGGTTTGCTTCTTCTATATAAATGATTAACTATTTCATTCTTAGGAAATATCATCTCATCTGACATGTTCGGCCAAGCCTTTTCGAAGGTTGCTAATTTTATTAATTTCTTTTCTTTAAAATCAAATTCTGCAAACAAGAAACATTTCTAGTCAGTATCTATGGATATCTTCCTATACTCAATTCGCGAATATGTTTGTCACTAAGTCATTCCGAAGGTGATTCAAGTGCGAAGTTTCGGGGCTAGTTCACTAAACAAGGTCTGTGTGTAAGAGAATGATGTCGAATTCTCGTTATTATCTTTTGATACATCAAATTGTTGCATTCGCGAAAATGACTGCCAAGTTAAAGTCAATGCGAAAGGTATCTAAGTATCAAAATCAAACTAAAAAAACCCTCCAGGAAAACAAAGGCCCTAGCTTTTGGCCACGAGGTCAACTGGATCGTTTTTATGGCCAGTATCTGCTATATATGACGTAATTCCATACGTAAAACTGATTGACAAAGTAACGTAAATTTTGTATAGAACCAGTATATTCTAGCAGAAATGGGCTCCGACTTGAGAGAATGATGTCAAATGCAATATGTTTCTGCGCATTGTCTGCTGATACACATAAGTATTGAATTTACGGAAGTGATTAATGCTATTCTAAAGGGATTCTGAGTGCGGAAGAGGACGGGAACATCAATACCAGCGAATCAAGGCCCTGGCTTGCGAGAATGAGGGTAGAGAGGCTGTGTTCCGAAAGAGAATCATTCAAAATAGCTATTTGCCAAATGTCATGCTTGTAACCGAAAGTGCAGAATATAACTGCACGACTGCGAGGTATTGTTCGCGCACAGGGGTGTTTAACTCATTAAATACTATACATAGTCATTTCTGTCCCTTCGAAGTGGGCTACCATTTGAAATTGTCCGGTAATGAGTGAGTCCATCTGAATCCTTTCGTCGGCAAAATAAGCATTCAAGATTCAAGATTTTATTGTACAAACACCAGTCAAAGGCAGAGTACAAAATTTTAAGAGGAATACAACAAGAGAAACAATGAACAGTGACATGAATATTAATATTTATATATATGTTATATCTGAGAGATATGTTATATCTGAGTGTTACCGTTGATATTAGAACCTTGATTTTTGGCATGAAGGTGCATTAGGGGACTGTTACCAGCATGTTTCGAGCTGACCTACTTTTGATGAAAATTTCTGGTGATTTTTGATTAAAATCACTGGTGAATCTAACTTGAGCCGTGCCCATCTTAATATAGGCAGGATTTCAACTGGGGGTCCAAGAGTTCAGCGTGCGTCGGAGTCCTAATGCCTACCCTACTTCTTATATCCTGTGACGTTATTCACACTGGGCATGAAGGTGCATTAGGGGACTGTTGCCAGCATGTTTCGAGCTGACCTACTTTTGATGAAAATTTCTGGTGATTTTTGATTAAAATCACTGGTGATTCTAACTTGGGCCATGCCCATCTTAATATTGGCAGGATTTCAACTGGGGGTCCAAGAGTTCAGTGCGTGTCGGAGTCCTAATGCCTACCCTACTTCGTAGGTCGTTTGACGTTATTCACACTATTCTCATGTATAATAAATCCAATCCGGAAATTAACGAAGCAATAATTCATTCCACCGAATATAGTTGCAAATGAATTCAAACGCGCTTGAAGACAGTGTTGTCATGTGAGATCGGAGGTTGAAAAGAAAAGTGTGGCAGAGATCACACTCTCTTAGCGCATGCGCATTTCAAAAAGTCACAAGAAGAAAAACAACAAGAACAACAACAACAACAACAACAACAACAACAACGCGAGCCTCCCGTAGACCTGCGTGCCGCAGGTAAAAAGGAGACGTCAATCAAGCACCTCTAGTGATTCGTCTAGAAATCAAACACTGAAGAAACCACGACAGTTGGGTTATCTGAATTTATCAGGCTCTGAGATTGACAAACAGTTGTGCGAGTTTCTTCAACTTTGATAAAATGGCCTCTTCACCAATACTGATTAGTACCCTGAAATACCTCTCAGTCATTTAGGTCATGTGCGATAACTTGGCAGATACTGTAATAAAGTCTGTGGAGAACAAGTTCAACGATCGTTTCTTGAAATTAGAGAATGAAATTGAGAAGCTCCAACTAAATATAACAGAAAAGGATGGAATTATTGATGCTTCCTTGACTAACTACACGAACATAGCCAATAGTGCAAGAATCGGTGGAGTTCCGGAGGGGACATCACCGGAAAATATTGAGGAAATTGTGTTAGACATTGCAAAAAAAATCAAAAAAAATCGCCCTATCACATTGCAGGATATTGATAGGACTCATAGGATGCCGGGGGGAAAAACTCCGCGCAATATTGTCTGCAAATTTACATCATACAGGGCCGGAGATTCATTCGTCAGAAAGAAAAAGCTCCTAAAAGATCACATGGCCCCAACGCTCCAAACATTTACATTAATGAACGACCCAAGTATAACGTGACACCAGGCTTTCTTTTCTAATATGCTGCTGTTTACTGACAAGCCTGATTAGTCAAATGGCGCAACATGATAAAGAATGTGCATGCCCATTCACCTTGATAATTCAAACGACCAGTAACAATTGCATACATATCACGAAATTCCCAACTTGGACAGGTCTGATAATACGAAAGTGCAACCTGTCACACTGGAGGTATTTTTCCAGCGACAAAGAAAAGGACGATACCGATGTCTGTCCTAGTAAGGATGTGCAACTCAGTCGTGGCTACATACACTGAGTTGCATATATGTGGCTAGCTTGTCAGTAAACAACAGCATATTTGAAAAGAAAGTCTGATGTCACGTTATGCTGGACTAGCCCACAGCTCGCTGGCGTGGCAGCCAATGGCCGTCAATTAAAACGAGAAAAGAAGATTGCCGATACTTGGTAGCGTGACGGAACTAGTATAGTTCGACAATTGCACGACAAAATCTCCAAATGAAAAACCAGATCAAGACTTCGATAGTTTGGTTAAATCCCTTAGACTACTGTTAGTCTCGAAGCCGCGCCAATTCGTGAGCTAAATGAACTGACTATGGCTGTACTGTCAACCATTTACGGACTCGAAACTGCCAGAGTGTCTGTATCAAACACGCCTCCACTTTAGCTGTTCAGATCGCACATGTCGGAGATCTTGTACATATCTGCCTGACTGTCTACACCTATGCATTACATCATCGCACTTTAATTGTAGAACATGATCACTTATGACGACTGCTTCTATATAAGCCGACATGATCGTATGTCGCTGACACTGCGTATTGGCCTATTAGTCGGTATATAGTTCATGTAAGAAGAGATACCGATACCGCTTTTCAACGTAACTTCACATGTTAGCATATGGAACAATGGCCGACCGCTTCCCCATTTGCCACCATTGGAAATCCCGTAAATTCACCTCACTTCGTCTTACATGAACCATATGCCTATCGGTGTTTCTCCTTAAAAGGTCATGTATGTCAACCTTAATCGGATGCACTGTATGCAATACAGCCTGCCGGGCAGCTTTTCCAGGCTTCAGCAAGGTTCCCAACATTGTCTCATGTGGTTAGTTTCCTATTGTGTTTATGCCCCTTCGGCTTCACTGGTGACGACGAAGCTGTTTTACCTTTAAACTGTTCATGTGTCATAAATACTTTCTACTATCGACTGGTGTGCTCTCTGCCTGATAGTTTGATTGCATGTTGATATTCCAGTTACAACTTGTAAATAAGGTTTATGGTGTATCTAATGATTTACTAAATTTCTCAATTCGGATAGTTATCTCACAGCAAAGATAAACAGGTAGTTATTGTTATGATTTTATTCAATAGCCCCAAATCGGCGACAAAATTTAAGACTTATTGTAATTAGATGCAGATTTACTCCTTATACAAACAGAAAATAGAGATACCGATACCACATACTGTATAATGTGAACAACAAGACAAAGGCTTGCGAAACACACGGCAATTACGGCTTCTGTCGTTATGAACAAGTCATTATTGTGCATAAAATTCCTCGTATGATTTATCACCTGACGGTTTCTAAAGACAATGAGATATGCTGAATATGACTATCTCAGTAAATATGACACTTTCCACCGTCATAGAACTATGAAAGATGTTGCTGGTTATAGCATTCATATACTACATAGATGGGACTGTTCATTTAATATTGTGGTTATTTTATTATCTAATTCCAAGACATTACACGAAATAGAAATATTTGTTGATGAGCACTTCACATCATACATAAATTATACAGTATAGCACTATGGGAGCACGTTAATATATACAAAACAAACACTGAAACATGTATATACAAGATAAAAGATTCACAACGCAGTCAATCAATCGGAAGATGAGGATGAAAACATAGAGTCAGTGTAATAATGACTATCGAACATATTACATCTATTAGGTTCTATAAAAGAAGGGAGATAATTGCATTGGTGTGTGGCCCTGTCTGTGACGCCATCAAATCGAAGTTGTAGGGGTGGCAAATATGGAAATGCAGGAATGTTGTAGATGCTGAAAATTAGACGTTTTATAATATGGCACCAATAAGCCACCGTAATCGTCCAATCAATGCACAAAAATCGTATAAGAAACTGCTCAATAATCGATTCAGGAGGCGGCCGAAGCAACTTTGAATTTTTGAGATATTCTCGGCTGTTCTTTCGACAATGTCCAACCAATGTACTTTGATTCAATCTGTATACTATAGGAAAATTGTTGCAATTAAAAGAAAGAGCCATGCAAAATAAAAAAAATAAAAAAAATAAAATAATAAAATAAAATAAAATATAAAAAAGCAATCGGAGTATTTATTACTGTATCCCATTTTTCATATGATATTTATTTCATCCAAGTGGCATCATTCGTTTACTTACCGGTAATTATATACACATCCTACTTGTATTATTGTATAATTAAGGTATACGCTTGGTATGAATAAATCTTTTATATTTTCGCTACGACATATGAAGATTCCGTATAGAGCCAAAGCGATAAAATGTAGAACCATTTCAAGATTTGGGTTTTGAATGAACTGAACTATATTTGGATGGTTCACTTGTTAGTTTAAATAACACACCTGTCCATTTTGGGCTACGTCAGCTATATATAACTGGCAGAGTCCTATGGAATGTACGTTTTCCTTCTCCTCTCGACTTTGGTTATTGGGTTCCTATTGGGACCGCGTTACCATTTGGTAACATTTTGTTTATAAATTGACAATTTTTGTCAACAACGTTACTTTTTCTTAACAACGTTACCTTTTGTCAACTACGTTACTATGTTTTTCAAATTCACAAATTTCAATTTTCAATGAGAACTCTTAAGACAGTTGATCTTCTCCGCTTCTGTCAAAGAAGAAGTTTTTCAAATAACTCCATTAGCTTGATTCCCTGTCGACCTGCTGTAGATCAGACATTGAATTTACACATTAAATGTGAGAAGATAGAATTGTCTTTCTTTAAAGTACATAAGGACAGAACTACGATATGGTACCATGGTTATGGAGAATCTGATTAGTTTTCACCGTTGGCAGATATACTAGCTTGCCTGTCAATGTGGATACCGTCGTTGGTACACCTATCTATGGTCTAGTTTCATCGTTGTCCAAAATGTAATTCAGTTGGTAATTCTTTTATTATTTACAAACGATAAAAACAGGCAAGAAAACTGCAATTCATGTACCTGCTTTTACATGTGGTTGAAACAATATATTTATTTACTCAGTAAAGGAAACTGATGGGGTCGGCGAACAGGCAAGCCTATATTAACGCCTTTCCCAGACAAGTTGAACGTACAAACGGTGAGTGGAAACAAAACAACGTTGGATTAACTTGGCGAAAATTATTTATGATAATGAGAAATGAAATAAATATGTAATAATATGTGAAAAAAAGAAAGATTATATACAAATACATGTAGACAATCTGATATATAAAATTTTATGCTCTCAGTGGGATAATATATATATATATTTCTGCGAATTATCAGACTATACAAAAATCAAGTGTACCCATCACTATTTATATACATTGTAACATAAGAAGTATGCTCACATAGGCCTATGCTTCTATTAGAATAGTTTGCTTACATTGTTAATAGAGTGCAGTATAATGGTTCTGCCTGGATGGTTGCCATTACTCCGAAAATCGTTCTGATTGCATGTTGAAATTATGGACAGTGGTAAAGATATTTGTATGTTCTCCAATGCTAAGATATAGGTTTCCGAATAAGAGGGATTCGATATCATAATTTGGTAATTGGATTATTTGGTTTCTGATTGGTGTATAAAGAGGACAAAACAGAAGAAAGTTCTCCGGGTTTTCGTCGTCATATCCACAAGCACAAGAAGAATTTTCGGTGATATGTCTTAGATACATATGTGCGATTTGTATCCGAGCCTCAACCGTGAATGAATTATTTGGAATTTACGATCGCCAACATAGTAAAATGGAGGAACGGCATTGCCGTTACGCGATAATTTTCGGCCGAAAGAAGAGTATGAAGGCGATTCACAAATATTCAGGTTAAATTTGCGACGCGCAGCTTTTGTGCTCTCGGCCAATCAGCATCGACTGTTACTATATGGAGCGAAGTTGACTCAGGACTTCACAGCTAACCATGGTGTTGTACTGTTTGCTTCTTTCAAACAGTTGAGCATCGAACTTGTTCATTCTCCATACATGCCAGAAGTAAGGAGCCGTAAAAGGGACATGGAATTTTTTTTTTAGCCCCTATTAAGTCGTTATAACGACTTATTAAGTTCCGACCCCCCCCATTAAATCTGTAAAAAAAATTGAGAGAGAGATCAGCGAACCCTGGGATTTCGCGTAGAAATAATATCTTAAAATTATATGTTAAATAAACGAATGTGGATTATGTAATCAGAGTATCTATTGGTGTATTAAACAGACATCTATTTATGTGGTTTGTGAGCGTCTATATTTCGATGTTGAATATGCAAACATTATGGCTACGAGCGCTTCACGTGTGAAGTGTTAGTCCTGATTTGTATGTGTTTTACCAGAATGTCAAATGGGGGCATAAGGTGTGATACTTTTCAATATCGATGCGTGCTTATGCGAAACAAAAGTGAAAGTTAATCTACATATATTATGTTCGATTTATTTTGTTCTGGTGCATTTTGACGGTATATTTTCTGTTTGTTTTGAATGAACATTAAACCGTTGCTCTATCCGGTTACTCTCATGTTTTTGATTGCATGGGTCTCTCCATTTTTCATAACTAGATGTAAAACTCCATAAGTTCAGTCTTGTTCGAGTCTATGAACGGCTCTCCCAGAAAGTGTCGAATTTACGCATGCAAAACACTGTGTTGTGGTGCATTATGATAGTAGGATTACGGCACTTGTATCATATGTGGTATTCTCTGCGGAAAATCATCAAAACTATAATCCAGTGTTTAGCCCCCCCCGTTCCCCGGCTCCGCCGTGCCTGAATAGGTGGTAGTAATATCCGTCTGCATTTCACAATTTTTTGCTTGGCTCTTTAGGAGTGGACTACGGCTACCTATACAATTATCTGCATGTCTGACCCATTTTTAATTCTTGAGGTGGGCCGCCATACCGCCCGGGCCAACGCTACAAGCTCCTTAATTATCTGTCATGGAGGGTGGCGAGCAAAACAATTTTGGCGATATTATCGGACCAACACAGAGAAGCCATGTGAATTGGCAGGTTTGGGCATAGAGTCATATGGTTGCCTTTTAGTCGGCTGACGTCGTCAACTTTTTCCACCTCTATAGCCTACATATCTCTCCAATTTATCCAAAGTTTATCACTTCAATGGCATTATCAGACTTCATACTACATATCTAAACGCTGTTTTGAGGGCAGTTGTCAGTTAACAAAATAAAAGCGGCAGAAGTAAGACGGAATTTAATTGGTGGTTATAACGACTTAAATGCTCCAATTTCATTGGTCAATTAAGTCGTTATAACGAATTAAAAAGTCGTTATAACGACTTAATGCTCCAATTTCATTGGCCAATTAAGTGCTCCAATTTCATTGGTCAATTAAGTCGTTATAACGACATAATAAGTCGTTATAACGTCTTAATAAGTCGTTATAACGACTTAATAGGGGCTATTTTGCTATTTTGCTACTTAATATTGTCCATGTCCCTTTTACGGCTCCGTACAGAAGATATACTTGCGTGCATTTTCCAACTATCTCCGCGCTTCCTGTGTCGATCAAATCGATAGAGTGAATGCCCATGCGCACGGCATTTTTGCCATCAGTGCAGTCAGAGGGTGTTACAATCACATTTTAGGAGGTTACACAGTCTGACAATGGGCGAATGCGAGACGCAGGCCTATGTCATTCTTTCGTTTCGACATGCATCTGCCCGTCTCCTTCGGTCATGCCTTTGTTACTTCATTGCTTTGCCCTGAAGAGCGTCATCCATCGTTTCCATGCTACACCCACTCAACCTGCACAGGTTCGAGCCCCGCTGGTGCATGTGTAAAAGTTTGCCTGTTACTTGCTGGCGGACGATCGTTCTCTCCGGGTACTCCGCCTTTCGCCACCAACCAAACTGGCTGTCATTACATGAGTGAAATAACCTTGAGTGTGACATTAAACCAATCCCCACTCCATGCCACACACTTTCGATGTCAGGTCACACTGGCAGAGTGCGAATTCCGCTGTCGGCGCCTACCCTAGGTAGGTTGTCTCTCCATTTTCACTCTCCTGTGAATCTCTGGTGTCAGCATATTCCACCGTTGTGCCACCAATTTCGTGCGAGTATTAATATCCCATTTTTGTCACCACTTTCGTGTAGCGTGCCGGACGGTCAGTGAACGGGACATAGCTGTTTTTAATGTCGTTAAATGGTAGCTCACAAACTGTCAGACCACGTTTCCTGTGGACACTAGTCCGTACCGATTAGAGATTCACTTCGGCCTGTCACCTTGTCTGGATCGACAAGGACATCCGTGTATAGAGTCAAATAATATGAAATAATATTCAGAGAAATGCACACGATAGTTCTACGATATCGCTTCGAAGAATATGGTTGAAAATCTGAATATTTACAGCTAAATGCGCCGTGTAAATGGTGGTCTGGTTGCTGGCATTTTATTACGGTGTATGAGGGGATAGGTGTGGCATGGCTTGTGGTCCCATCCGCCATGGAATTTCGTTGGATCGTGGCTAAAGATAGCTTCCTTGTTGTCGGAGCGCGGCTATGGATGTAGCGGCTCTCTTCCCTCTTAGGTAGGTTCACCTCATGTTGATGCGTTTTCTCCATCAGACATCCACGATGCTCATCCATTACCACCAGATGAGTTGTTTGAGCTGGTCTATCATCACAGCCCCGAGCTAGCGCATCTAATTCCGTTTAAGCCGGTGTATAGGGGCCGTGTGAATACTACATAGTCTCCACATGAACATCTGCAACAAAAGCGCGGCTGAGAGACTCAGGCTTCGTCCAAGAATCCATCGTATTCTCGGATGTGAATGCGAGGTGCTGAGCATTCAGCATTCACCGACAATGCCGTTACTATACCAATACCGAAGTTGGCAAGTCCACCGCTTAGTCGTCCATGATGCCCACGTATAATTTGTCGACAGCATCAAGGCATGAACTAATTACACCGAACTTCTGTGTTTCCTCTTCTCCGTACTTTTCCATCGCATTTAGATTGTCTGTTTTGCCAAGATATTGGGTTTTTTCCTACATGTTTAACCCTACCTGGCGGGGGAGTCCCCCCCCCCCCTGTTGGTTTTTTGCTCCTATCTCCAGAACGACAAAAACTTGAGAGCTGAATCTCCGTGACTTTTTAGATTATCATGTTGGGGTCATTTTTGAGCCCGACCCCGAGCAGCGGATCATGGGTAAATTCAAAATGGCGGCCATGCGGAGTACCGGAAAAGTGATGTTTTCGTCAAAATTTGGGTAAAACCTATTTTATTTCATATCAGGTTATTATTTACTAATTTATCTTGCAGTTTTTGCGAAGAAAAATCAAAAATTAAAAATTCGAATCTTCTGACCGAAAAATCGTTCAAAAATGTTCTTTTTTGAAAATGACGTCCCAAGTCATGGGTGGGTTCATGTTTTCACAGAAAAAAACGGAGTCATAGAAACGAGAATGTTGTTGTTGTTGTTGTTGAGATAGCGTAGTCTCTCAATTTCGGGGAAGTAAAAGTCAAGGGAAGGGATCCAGTTTAGTAGTACAGAAAGCAGGAAACTGTCAGGGTTAATTTTTCGGGGAAGTTTCTGGGAAAACCCCTGTTCTGTTTATAGATCACCCGGGAGTAATAGAGAAAGGGGAGTTTCTGAGGTGCAATGGAGTGCGTTTGGAGGAGATAAGGGCCTTGTTGAACTTGCTACCTGGTAGAGTTACCTGTGTGTGTGTGGTGTTGGTGGTGTGGTGTGTGTGTTTGTGGTGGTGTGTGTGGTGGTGGCAGTGTTGTGTGGTGGTGGTGGTAGGAATGTGTGGTGGTGGTGGTGTCTGTACATATAGGGATTAACACGTGTCCCTCATCAGTTCATGAGTGAGTGAGTGAGTGTCCAACGCCCATGAAGCGTGCCCAACGCCCGTCTTAACGCATTGACGCACTAGCGATGGTAAGTGAGTGAGCGAGTGAGTTAGTGAGTGAGTGAAAGTGAGTGAGTGCCCAGTACATCATACCCACGCTGGGGGAGCCGCGTTGGATATGTTTACAATTCAAGTATGCTTTTGTCCAATCAGAATTCGTCGTCTGAGAATGTTCAATCTTCGGCCAGGGTCGCTTTTGGTCTAAGCGTCGTCGGGCAGTCCAGGATACCGTTGAGGCAGCATGTCCTGAAACATTAAAGACTAGATCACACTCTCCACATGTATGCGTGGGTACTTCATGGCGTTCACGTGTGTGACGACGTAAATTGTCCAGGCGATGGAAGGGCTTCGAGCCAGTCGTACACTTGAACTTCGTGGTAGAGTGTCTGCTGAATGGAACGTAGACGTTGCTCGTCTTTAGGACTTTTATGGACAGTAACGCCCGCTAACGCCTAGCTTAACTCTTCAACGCCCTGGTGAAATAGCTCAGAAGCTCTGATTTTATAGATATTCCATGGAATTGCCACTAATTCATCGAAATGCAGTGATGCCCATCAACGCCCATCGTTACACCTTAACGCCCATCGTTACGCCTTAACGCCCTATCTTTACGCCTTAACGCCCGTCCCAACGACATAACGCCCTATCTCAAGGCCTTAACGCCTTATCTTAACGCCTTAACGCTCCATCGTAACGCCTTTACGCATTGTCAACCATCCAATCACACGTACATATTTTGACCATTGACCCATGACCCTTGATGACAGTGACATCATCACTGGACATCGCTGGAAGTGACGTCATCGCGCGCATAAGATCTCCGAGCTTTTGAACTTTCTCAAACGACGAATTCTGATTAGACAGAGTATACTTGAGTTGTAAACATACCCAACGCGTCTTCCCCAGTGTGGGTATGATGTACTGGAGGGGATAATAAAATGACTGACCTGCCATCCTTATTGTTGTTGCTGTTGTTCTTCATCTTCTCTCATCTGTCTACATCATGGCGTTAAGATGCAAATGTTGGACATAGACTGAGGCTAATGGTGTACAAACGATCTTATATGCCCACTCACTTTTACTCACTCTCACTCACCATAGTTAGCGCATCAATTCGTTAAGAAGGGGTTTGGTCAATCACTCACTCACTCACTCACTCATGGACTGATGAGGGACACGTGTTAATCACTATATACCACCACCACCGCCGTCACACACCACCGCCACCACCACTACACACACCACCACAAACACACACACCACCCCACCATCACCACCACCACCATTCACATAAGTAACTCTACCAGGTAAACAGTTCGAACAAGGCCCTCATCTCCTGCAAACGCACTCCAGCGCACCTCCGAAACTCCCCTTTCTCTACTACTCCCGAGTGGTCTATAAATAAAATAGGGGTTTTCCCAAAAAAAATTCCCCGAAAAATGAACCCTTACAGTTTCTGCTTTCTGTACTACTGAACTGGGTTACTTCCCTTGAATTTTACTTCCCCGAAATTCCCCGAGAGATTACGCTATCTCAACAACAACAACAACAACAACAACAACAACAACGACAACAACATTCTCATTTCTATGAGTTCGTTTTTTTTCTGTGAAAATATGCACCCACCAATGACCTGATCGGCCTGGAGGAGCGCTTCACATGGGTACCCTCCCCAACTCAGTACGCCAACTATGGGCCCACCCCGACCCCAAAACGTCCATTCTAATGTCCTTTTCCCATCATTCTCAGCCTGCGCATGCGCACCAGTGTGCTACTTTTACTCCACATCAGTCCGGTTGGACGCTACCCCATGGGAGCTTCAAACTGATACCCTTCCCGATGAATCCGACCATTATGGATCTACCTTGACCCCAAAACGTCCATTTCAGTGCCCTTTTCCCCACCATTTCCTGTCTGCGCATGCACAAAATGACGTAACTTCCATTCCACATCCATCCAATCGGATGCTCCTCCACAAGTGTTTCGTAGAGGTTATCATGGTACTGTGTGTTCCGGGACGTCGTATCAACTCGAGTACTCTGCGGTCCGATCACCGTATCGACCGAGCCCGCAACCTTTTGATCATATACCTGTATATAAATTTGCTTTTTCGATCATATTTAGCGGTATTTTTCGCAGGACTATGTTTGATGATGCAGCATTCAAATCTAGGGAATTGCACAGGCCTCGATTCTTACCCCAGTTTTATGTGCAGAAACGAGATGACAGTCAGTGTAGCAGAAACAGTGAACAAAAGCAAAAAGAAGACGGAATTCATTTTTGGTTGAAATAAATTACCTATAATAACTGTAAATGACCTTCCATTTAACAATATATGCAGTACCAGAATTTATATACGTTATTGAATATACCGCAATATTCACATGGGAAGCTAGCCTCATAAATGGGTCAAAGTATTTTCATACGCGCTGTAACTTTCAAACTTTACCGGAAGCTTCAAACATATGGAAAATGATGGAAACGTTTTGTGACATTTAGAGTTTATCTATTGATGTCTTCAACCAAAAGTGAAAATAACATTCGGTTCAGTTATTATTTATGTCAAATTATTTGACGGGATTGATCTAGCAGACTGGTAGACCTTTATATTCAGAGTGCAGTGGTGAAAGTTGGCGCCGTGAAAGATACCCGCTGCGGTCGTCTGAGTTTGTGACATGAGATTCTGGTTTATTCGTACCGGAATGTTTTGGTCAGTCAGTGTGTCCGAATTTTGGACCAGAGGGTCAGAAGGGACAGGGACACGCGGAGAATCGTCGACATTAATAATGCTACTGGTACTTGGAATAGCGTGACATGGAGATTTATCAGTTGCCGTATCTGGTACACCGAGAATATAAGACCTCTGTTTCTGTTGGTGATGACTGGCGACTGTATAATTGTTGAGATTGGCAACGTTTTTGTGCCCTGTCAGTTGCATGATTGTAGTAGGTGGTACTCCAGCGTGGAGAAGACGTGTCGCTGTCGATTTTCTGACACTGTGATTAATTTTCCGTCCAGGTATGTTAGCATTTCCTGTTATTGTTTTCATTATTTCCCCTAACTTATTTCCCCCCAGTGGCGGACATTTATACCAGCCAGAGCTTGATGCTTTCCTCTGGTAGTGAATGGCAAAGTAAAATGAACTATCAGGAGCACACATTTTCTGGGGCCTGTGACTTCGGAACTCCTTGCAAGTGTGAACGGGGCATTCCTCAGGGTTATTCGGCAAGGCGAATTGTTTGGAGTGGGAGGGGCGTTCGTGGCCATTCGGATTGGCACCAGTTATCGTTTTTGTCAATCGCTCGTTGAATTCAATGAATTCTACGCCGTTCGCATCAGTTTTCAGCGTTAAATCCCCCCACCTCAGTTTTCGGTTTTCAGATGTTGACCGCATCCCAAAATGCATGGTATTGTTCAACCATATTGTGTTTTTTTTTAACTATTTTGGACTCTGGCAGCCAAGCTGACTCTTTTCAGATAGGATGGTCTGCTCCGATTTATTTGGCCTATTTCCTTTTCCTTTCGCTTTAAGTTCTTTCCTTTTAGTGAACAGGACGTCCCAACTTGTCTGGTCCAAGATAAGACTGTGTGAGTAGTTCATCTCACACAGGAATCTGTCAATACCTCTTTGGTAACTTGTGAGAGTGTCAGGCTCATATTCAGATCCATCAAATTTCCTAATTTAAAGCAAAAATGAGGCGATGGAGTTGTCCTGCTCCAAATTTGGGATGAGCTGTAGTTCCCGTTCTTCGAACCGCGGAGAGGTCCTAAGCCATTGAGACCGCGCTGTCAGTTTTCCGTACAGATTTGTATTTCTCATATCAGTAACAAAATGTCTCTGGGATTCTGAAGCTCTACAAATGTTGGGGCACGGTTATTTACATTTGGAGGGTGGTCATGATGTTGTATTTGTTCGTTGAGCAATGCTAAATCTTCAGGCTGTTTCGGGTCGAGGTCAGTCCTCATGGTTTTCCTGATATTGGCACACCGGTGTTGTTGTTGTTGTTATAGTTGCTGCCGCCGAAATCGGATGTTGCATCGTCATATCGAGTTCCAGAGGCATGTCCCGAATCGCACGATCAATCCCATCGTCACTAGGAAAGTTATTTGTCGAACTGCCTTCGTCAGATTGGTTGGGGGAATTGGGCAAAAAACCCAGGTCAAAATTTGCCGGCTCAAAAGAACTGCTCGTATCCTTGTCAGAATTGGCAAAGGAATCATCCATTGTACAGTGTATGAAGTTGTAGAATACTAACAAACAGGAAAATGTCAACAGGGAATAATAATTAACGAATGTCTGAATAAATACACAGTTTTCTGAAGATATTTCGCGTTTTCCGACAAGACGTGTACTCGATAAACTCTGAATTGCTGGTGTGGGAATATCCATGACCTATGGCCTCGCAGACGACATACGCTTCTATTAAATAAATTTTATTTTCATTGTAATCTTGGCCGTTTGTATGTTTTTTGAGGACGCTCTCCCACGAATGCTTCAAACTGATACATCACAGGACCCAATCGGACCACTGTGGATCCATCTAGACCCCACCCAATACGTCCACCTCGATCTGCCTGCCTACTGCGGCCTCGCGTATGGCCACGAGATCCCTCCCATTGTGTTCTACAGCTCCAGATGAAGAAAACAAGGGGCCACACCCCATACCGCAAATGTCCATGAGTGGGTTCCCCATTGGGACTAACATTGCCCTAACATGTCCACCACAGACCTGCCTGAACTTTTCAGCGAAATCAACCCCTGGCTTCGAGACCCCTCCCATCGTGTTCTACATCGCGAGACAAAAAAATAAAAAAGGAAAATTCACAAGACAAAAATATATGATCACCCCCATCCCATACATGCATTCCCCGTAGATTAACATTGAAAGTCACTGGGGTCTCATGTAGGGGCAGATAACTCTTGCTGGGCCGTCACGTGACCGGAAGTGACGTCACAGGAAGGGACTCGGATGCCACCGCACGTCACGTGACCGGATGTGATCTTTGACCCGGATGTCACCGGTCATCGAGACTTCACCTCTGCTTCAGCCTCACTCCTCAGCCTCATTTTTTCCGAGAGAATCCGAATTCTGACTACTGCTGCTGGTTTTTCACAGCCGATAGTAAAATAGTAAAAACTACCTACATCTTAATCTTTACATCTGTCACAGAAGCATAGACAGAAACAGTCAATGTTTTCACTGATTTCTGAACGACTATAAGACTGTCTAATCTTAAATTTCTTGACCTACCAAGCTGGCCATGGGTGAATGGGATGTCGAAATGGTAGCATTCTTTATTTTCCAAGACTTGTAAATTCTGAAGTCCAGGGTAGGCATATTAGAAACGTTTTATTGTCTCTAATCACGGTACACAGGAATAAGGATATCCTGTTAAAGGATAGGATTCCGGAAGCTGACAGTTCTCCGGATGGTGGAAATCTCACAACAGCACATCGTTGATCATGTTACACATGTTGCATATGACAAAGATGTTTTATGTTCTGACCCATCTTGTTTGTAGCGCTGGAGCACGTTTCAAGTATCGGTATTTTTTTCCCCAACAAAGAAAGTTTTTAATGATTCCCAATGACAGATTTTTATGTGGTATTGAATGTTGTGTTCAAATGGCTACATGATCTCTATCATTATCCATATATGTATAAGCATATACAGTTGCGAGTGATCGAGTACGTTACTCAATACCTGCACTAATTGAGATGGGTTACCAATTTAACCCTATCTGGCATGGGCGATTTGCGGTGTACCGCAGCCTTGGGGTGGGGGGGGGGGGAGTGACCCCTCCCCCTCCAATATATTTTCGCTATCGCTAAGGCTAGAGGGCTGAAACTTACCACACTATATCTTTGGGTCAAGCTCTACAAGAAAATGTAAAAAAAAACCAAGATGGCCGCCATGATGACGTCATGGTTTTTCCTTCGCAAAAACTGCATGATAAATTAGTAAATAATCATCTGATATGAAATAAAATAACTTTTACCCACTTTTCCGTACAGAAAAGCAAAAATTGTGAAGAAATATGACGAAAACATCACTTTTTCTGGTACCCCACATGGCCGCCATTTGGAATTTACCCATGATCCTCTTCTCGTGAGGTTATGCCAATAGGCTCAAAGTGACCCCAATATGATACCCTATAACATTACAGAGTTTCAGCTCTCCATTTTTTTGGCGTTCCGAAGATATCGCAGAAAGTTTGGTAGATGGGGGGGGGGGCATTTTGGCCCCCTCACTCCCTCCCCCAGGCCTGGTAGGGTTAATGGGAGAAGGGACGGAGGGAGGGGAAACGAATCAGGGGGTGTTTTTTGGCGATACTAAGACATATGGTTTCAGTAAAACGCATGGAATCGCGTTGAATCAACATGCTGAATTTTTGCGTAATTTTTGAAGAAATATGGCGAAAACATCACTTTTCTGGTACCCCCGCATGACCGCCATTTTGAATTTACCCATGATCTCCTGCTCGTGAGGTTAAGCAAATAGGCTCAAAATGACTCCAATATGATAATCTAAGAAGTCACGGAGTTTCAGCTTTAAATTTTTTCTCACTCCCCCGGCCAGGTAGGGTTAACGTATTCCTGCTTAATACTTGGTCCTGTTCCAGAAAAAAAGGCAGTCTTAGTTTCACTATCCTGTGATTGCCACCGCGGTATTTTGATTTATGTTGACCTTGGGGAACGTAGATTCTCAGACACATCAGCATAATTTCTGTCTGGTTAGTTATTAAGACATGAGCTCATTGAATATCGCGACCAGCTTTCTGGTAAACTCATCGGATAATAACTTTAATTAGCAACAGCTTGTTTCATAAAAAAGTTACTCACTATATATTTACATCACATATCACGTCAGGTTTGGTTCAAAGTAAAACAAATATTCGATTATTTTGTTGCACATTTTAGTTAGCTCCGCGTTTCCTCGCTGCCCTTCGAATTTCGGTCACGGCTGTTTCGCCTGATTTATTTTCAGTTTAGTCAGACACTGCATATGAGTTACCCTGCAAACAGTGAATAATAAGCTTCGTGCCATCGCTGATATATTAGCCACTGCAAAAGTTCGCCAGGGTTGACTTATTAAGGAAGACATAATCTCCTCAGTCTCCCCACCCACTCTGCATGCCATACACGTTGAATGTGATTAGTTATTATTCCCTTCGTAATTCGGGTCCGAATTCGTCGACTTCGTGGCAATTGGACGGAGTGACCGGTTAAAATGGTGAAGAGGACGTGGCGTAAGAGACGGACAGGTTTAATCCGTGGGATACAGATCTTCCCAGTAAGTGACTGTTGGCTGCAGAGCATATACTACAGCGAAAAGACGCAGCATATGGATACGGTCTGCAACGTAGAGTTTTTATCAGTTCAACAACCAAGAATACAATATTACTTTTACTGAACACATCGAGTTAAATTTTCAAGCCAAAGTTGAAAGAAATAAAATCGACAGGGAGCACATTAATTCCATTTATTACGAACCAGACTGGAGAGCAGTTAAAATCAGAGTTACACGCAGGTGGTAATCGATCAGGCGATGGGTGAATGTCAGATGAATAGAAAAGAGGCTACAGATACCAGCTCTTCAGTACTAGCATCATTAAGCTTTGGCACGACATAACTATAGTGATTGCGTCTGAGCAAGTATTTCCTGGCTTTAATGCTTTGCGCCTGGGCAAATGACAGATTACGTGCAGACGTCCAGACGGCTATAATATCCTCCTGTCCGACATTTAAAATCGAACAAGTATCTATCGTGACGTCCCAGTATCCAGTATCGCTTTAACGGTTATGATCCGAGATAAATGCAAAAGACGTCGATCGGTTTTAAAGATGTTCGATAATAATTCACAGTCACGACAATAATACAATCTTATCTTTTATGGGCATTAGAAGTCGGCCTATATACACAAGGCAGCTTTCTTTATTTTTTTTTATCAGAGCAATGAAGTTGCTCCCTTGTGTATAATAATAGAATCGTGTAATATTTCAGGCACACGTATGCCACTTTACAAGGTCTTTTTTCGCATTACACTATTAGCGCCGAAATTATCACGACGTTGGCAATCTTCTTGTAAACTTCTTATTTTATCAATCAACCTTTGAGTTTGTATGTGGTGTTCTATGCAAACGAGAAAGTACGAATAACATCTGATTCTTGAAAACAAATTGACAAGACGACGTGAGTCGATGATTTTCATGATATGACCATAACGACTGCTATTGTATGATACGGCTTCGTGTAAGGGGAACACGTATTTCGTGGCCCTCTGTTGAAACGGGGATCATTGAGCTGCATATAGGGTTCGTATGATGGCCGAGAAGGGACATCGCTGTATTGTGTTATGAATCACACGAAGGCAGGATGCGAAGTCGCGAAGCCACGATGCGAAGCGCGAAGTCACGATGCGAAGCGCGAAATCACGATGCAAAATCAAAACAAAGCATTGCAAAGCCTGGAAGCGAAGCGCGAAGTCACGATGCGAAGTGGCGGAGCCACGATGCGAAGTCGCGAAGTGACGATGCGAAATCAAAACAAAGCATTGCAAAGCCTGGAAGCGAAGCGCGAAGTCACGATGCGAAGTGGCGAAGCCACGATGCGAAGCCACGATGCGAAGCGCGAAGTCACGATGCGAAATCAAAACAAAGCATTGCAAAGCCTGGAAGCGAAGCGCGAAGTCACGATGCGAAGTGGCGAAGCCACGATGCGAAGTTAGGTGCCGTGACTTCGCGCTTCATGTTTTGATTTCGCATCTGCTTTGTTTTGATTTCGCATCGTGACTTCGCGCTTCGCATCGTGGCTTCGCCACTTCGCATCGTGGCTTCGCATCGTGACTTCGCGCTTCGCTTCCAGGCTTTGCAATGCTTTGTTTTGCTTTCGCATCGTGACTTCGCGCTTCGCATCGTGGCTTCGCGACTTCGCATCGTGTGTCGGTCCAGATTCATTAACACAATAGAGCGATGTCCCTTCTCGGCCATCATAGGTTCGCGAGCGATTAATTGTTTTATTTGTGACACATATTTCTCTACATTGAATTCATAAATTTACTTTCATATCAGAGGGGCTTATAATAGGTTATAGATGTGGCGAAGCACACCGGTTCTCGTCAGATCGCCGAAATTGAGCAACCCTTGGGCCTGGCCAATACTTGGATGGGTGACCGAGTGCTGTACCGGCTGGGCTGATCAGTGTCTCGGATAATAGGAACTGTGGGCAGTCTCGTGTCCTGGCACAGATTGTAAAATATTAGAGAACCGACGTGTATAAGATTTGCCGCTTCGGTTAAAGCAATAACTCTTTGGTGTGACGTTAAAGGTCCCAAATCTAAGTGGATAACGGCTAAAAATACTACATGCAATTTCTTAAAAAAACATGGTCTTGTTAGCAATATTAAATGATGTCAGACACGCTCCCACCTCAGATCTCTTTCACTTTTTACCCTCTCTGACATTATACTCAGTTTAATTGAAAGACACAGGGGAAATATTCAATTACAGAATATGGTGATCTTTAGTTAGATATCCAAATGAGAAGGATTCTCCTTGTCACCCTTCTAATTCAGTCAATACTTTATTGCGTGATTTATCTCCCCCGGGATGTAAAACCAATTTACCCCGATTTCGACACCGTCTGTTAGATCACGTCAAGATGTGTTTTTGCCTCTTTACAGGGAAATGATGTAAATGTGTGTGGAGAGAATCTAACTGCTTTTTGTTGCCTCTTGGAGAAATTCAGTAAAAATATCATTCACAGCTAGGTACCGTTCCATCACCGTTTAATGGTGATGAAATCTGGTCATCAGCCACTAAAGGGGATGAAATAGGGGGATGTTCTCCGTTCATCGACTTTTAAACAGAGAGAGAGAGAGAGAGAGAGAGAGAGGGAGAGAGAGAAGGTTTAACGTCGCGTTCAGCAATATTTTAGCTATATAGCGACATCAAACAAAATTCTAAGTATTCAAGTTAATAACTTAGTAATCCAACACATGAAACATACATACATTAAAACTTATGCAACAAACCGATTTCTCTCAAATAACCTAAGACACAGTCCTCCCTCACCCGACCAAAACGATATTCTAAAGTAGTTGCTCCATAAAAAAATCTTAAAATCTATACAGTCGATAAGAATATGTTTCACTGTGAGATCTTCGTGGCTTGGAATACACCTTGGGATTGAATCTTTTTATAGTAAATGTTCGTGAATCGTGTGTGGCCAATTCTACGTCGCCTGATCATGGCTTGCTCGAAACTTTTCTGGCTGTTCAGATGAGTATAAATAGGATGTGAGTAGTAGAAAGACGGCAAATTCTGTCGTATTGAGGGTGAGGGTGATGGCGTCACGCGGCGTGATGCGGCGATGACGTTACGGATGACGTCACTTCCGGGTAAAAGCTCACTTCCGGGTCAAAGGTTTTTTCCAGGTCAAAGGTCACTTCCGGTCACGTGACGACCCAGAAAGAGTTATCTGTCCCTAAAGAAAACCCCAGTGACTTCAATGTTAAACGTAATGGTCAACCCACTCATGAACATTTGCGGTATGGGGTGTGGCCCCTTGTTTTATAATGCCACTCCGTCGTACATGACTGAACTGTTCAGAGAGAAATATGCACCATACAACCTCCGCTGTGAGAAGAACCTGGAACAGCCAAAGTGTAAAACAACCAAGTATGGAATAAACTCTACAGCATATCAGGGTTCTACTATGTGGAATAAATTACTCAAAAATGTAAAGCAAGCTCCTTGTCTGATCGATTTTAAGCGTCTGATTAGCTCCCGTGATATTTAACTTTTTGACAGAATATGAAACTGATATGTGATGGTTTTTACTAAATGGATTTTAAGCAATGTATATCATATCTATCTGTATCTGTTTATATTTTTGTTTCACATTTATTTTAATGTCGATAATAATAGCGCCTAGTGCGCTAATGTTGTCTTTTATCAACATCGACAATAAAGAAACTATCTTATCTTATCTTTGTCTCGCGAGGTAGAACACGATAGGAGGGATCTCGTGGCCATGGGTTGACTTTCGCTGAAAAGTTACCGTGCGCATGCGCACTGGGCAAGTAACGCTGGGGTGGACGCTTTGCGGTCGAGATGGACCACTATTGTGCTGATTGGGTCGTGTCAGGTATCAAAGTGAAGCACTCGTGGAGGACCATCCGACTGGAAGAGTATAGAATGGAATGGATGAGTATAGAACGTAATGGCGCGCATGCGCAGACATGCAATTGTGGGAAAAAGGTACTGCAATGGACGTTTGGGGCCTGGCTGGGCCAATATTGGTCGGATTGGGCTGTGGGAGATATCAAAGTGAAGAGCTCGTGGAGAAGCGTTCGAAGGAACGTTTTGGAGTTGAGTTGGGCCAATATTTGTCTGAATGGGTAGTGTGAGGTATCAGTTTGAAGCACTCTTGAAGTAGCATCCGACTGGACTAGTGTGTAGTGAAAGTAGGGTAATGGCGCGCATGCGCAGTAGAAGAAACGCCTTGGAATGGACGTTTTCGGGTCGCGGTGGACCAATATTGTCCCGATTGGGCTGTGGGAGATATAAGGGAGTGAGTGAGTGAGTAGTAGGGTTTAACGTCGTTTTCAACCTTGTTTCAGTCATATAACGACGGTGTCTACATGTGCCAGAACACGAGAATGCTCACAGCTCCTATTACCCTGGACCCTGATCAGCCCAGCCAGTACAGCGCCTGGCCACCCATCCAAGTATTGACCGAGATTAACATTGCTTAACTTCGGTGATCTGACGAGAACCGATGTGTCCAACGCTATAAACCGTACCTCAAAGTGGAGCGTTCGTGGAGGAACCTCCAACTGGATGGGTGTGGAGTAGAAGTAAGGCTGTAGCGCGCATGGCCAGACAGGGAATTATGAAAAAATGGCAATGGAATGGATGTTTTGGGGTCGAGGTGGACCATTATTGATCGGATCGGGTCTTGCGGGATAACCATGTGAAGCGCGCTTCAAGGCCGATCAAGTCATGGGTGGGTGCATGATTTCTCCGAAATAAAAGATCCGGAAACACGGATTTTAGCCCTAAAATATGGAAAACCCCTATCAGCTGGGTCTAGATGAGCTAATATCGGTTCCCAGCGGATTGTGGCCTGCTGAGAGTTGCAGGGTTAGCAGCAGAGATAGCAGAAACCCAGTATATTTGCCTTATGACCTTTGTGGAGTGTTTTACTGTAACGCATGAACGCCCTATCCGAACGCCCACGCCTTCTCTTAACGCCTTAACGCTCTATCTTAAC
Organism: Hanleya hanleyi; assembly: GCA_036873755.1. Classification (NCBI taxonomy): domain Eukaryota; kingdom Metazoa; phylum Mollusca; class Polyplacophora; order Lepidopleurida; family Hanleyidae; genus Hanleya; species Hanleya hanleyi. Next base: position 38,379 of record JAVTVY010039649.1, on the reverse strand, counting down.
GCCTTAGGCTAACGTCTTAATGCCAAAGCATAGTATTTTTTTACCTTATGTGAGAGATGCTATTATATAATACTGACGCGTCGACAAGGTGTATGTATCAATCCATTACACCGATGACGTCATGTCAGGCTGGGACATGTTAGTTCTGGCTACCTGGTAGAGTTACCTGTGTACATGTGTGGAGGGGGGGGGGGAGTTGAGTGAGTGTGGTGGTGTATCTCATCCAGGTGTGCAATTTGGTGCCCCCTCGTGATCTAGATGTGGATGGTTTGAATTGAAGGTCCTATCATTCTGCGCATGCGCAGTCGAGCAGTAGTAGTAGTAGAGAGAGAGAGAGAGAGTATTTTGAGGTACGCAGTGGCGTGTTTGGGCAATCTAGCGGTATATTGTATAGAAATATAGCGTGCAGGTGTGTCGTATTGAAGTTTTCGTCAATAAAAGCAAGTTCAGTAATGTTCATATGTATATATAATGTATATTATCCGCAAAGTTACATCATACCTAAACAGGGGGAGCTGTCCAGGGTATTCTTATTATGGTGTTTATTCACGGAATATAAAATGGAAATCAAACACCATGATATGTACAGGTGTTTACAGAGCTGACTTTAACGATCGGCATATAGACATATAGAGCATATTCGGCATGGTACAGCATCCATCAGTGCAAGGGAGAATACCTCCATCCGATGGGGTAGTCGGCCAGCTTGGTAACGTGATACTGGTCACCCTCTCCACGATCCACTGGGTGTTGGGGCGTTGTTGATGGGCCCATTCCAAGACATCCAATTGGTCCACTTGAGAGAAAACGGTCTCTAGGAACGTTCAATCCGTAATGATGAACGGCTGTTCAAATACCCGGATGTAACTGCTCGGGTAAAAGTACCGGATTTGGTTGGTTTCCTTATGCTGCAGCAAATAACCTAATAGTATGGGGGCAGATCAGAAAGAGTGCTCTAGAAATCGGGGTTGCTAAACCCTCCGGGTAGAAGCAATACACTATCATAACCTTGTTCCATATAACCTACGCTCCATGAAAAACCATGTTGCCACTTTGGCAAATAGTTCAAAGGGCCAATTTGAGGTCAAACGGTCAAACTATGTCAAAAATGACAGACAAAATCTTGTCTGTCTCGGGTTTCCTTCCTTAGTGACATAATGTACACAAATACGAGCCGCACTATCTTGCGCTGAATTGTATATATATATATTAAATAATTACATTGAAAATGTAAACATATCAAGGGTCAAAAGGTCAAATAATGTAAGAAAATGGCCCCAAAACGCAGTTTTCACCCTGTATGTACCACTACTGACATGAGCTTACATGAATACTCGTTTATTTATTCACATTTTATATTACAATCAGTCAAATTGTTCTATTCCAGGTTTGCATAGCTCATCTAAGAAAAGATCAAAGAACTACAAACGCCTTTAATCATACGGTCCAAGTTTGTGTAGTTGTATTGAATCTACATGTAGCAGAAATTGTTACGTAACTGCAAGCCGCAACTAGACTGAAGTCTTCTAGACTGAAGAACGTATAGTTTTCCACCATTTCAGATCTGTGGATCCCAACAAAACATAAATCAGTCATTGTCTTAAGTTCTTGCGTTTCCAGAATGATATTATACACATACAAAATCTCTTTGAAATAATGCGACTAACGCGCATGTTCACAACTGTTTGATACACTCTCAGAAATGTTTGGCAACAGATCACGTGTCTTGTTTTATATATCAACCAATAAAAATCTACGGAGATAAGTAGTACACAACAGTATTACGTGTTAGTCGAAGTCGTGGTGAATGTTCTCTGGATTTCGACAAGACCCAGCACAGACACAGCTTCGAATGCAACGCAAACCACGTTTCGTGCAGCTGCATCTTCTAGACTGACATGGAGCTTCCGACGTCTTGCAGCCACATGTCATCAGCTGGAGACATTGCTTTGAAACAGATTCCTTCGTAGTCAACAAGGGTTGCAGAATGTTGTCCTTTATTTCCCAACCGCTCTCTGTGGTTGGTGGTAATTCTGGTTCGGATACCATACATTGCAGCCACACCAATGTCTGGTAGTGAGCCCTTCGTATGTGCTGTACCAATGCATCTTTTGTCGGAGGGAAATTTTCCAGGTTACTCTTGGTCCGTCTAAACAGGGAACATCTGATTGCGTGGATGAAGCTGACCTCTGTTGAAGGAACATACAATTTACAGACAAAGTATTCTGCTTTTGAAAGAACAGTTTCGTCTGGTTTCAGCTCTTTGCCCAGATCATCTAGAAAATGTGGATTTTCAAGGAATATTTTCCACGACGATCTCTTCCCAATTCCAGCAAACTGACTTGTTGTGTCGCATCCAGTTATGGCGTGATTTGCCAGAATATTTGAGCGTACTTCTTCCCCACATTCTACAAGATGGACGGCTATGTAATTGGGTTCCCGTTTGGTGCCAGTTTTCATCCACACTTCCTCGGAAAGGTCATGACGACTGCCTAAGAGGAGGACAAGAACGTCCGTGTCATGACAGGCTACGACTGTTCGCTGATATCCCGATAGGTGTGCATCCTTAGTATGGAGAATTATCCGTGTATCGGCCTCTTCATGGTTTGCGCAGATTTGAGAAACATCCCGAGCAACGGACTAGGTAGTTTGCAAGATGTTAGCAAAGCCCCCACCAATCACTAGTTCCTTCGTGCCATCTGGAGGATTTGAAAGCAGTTCATCACATAGAAAACTTGCTAAATTGGCTTTGTTCTCGCCCAGACTGATGAAATTTTTCCAGTTTTCAGGGAGTTTGACATTGCGACTGTCGATCACTCGTCGAATAGACCTCGGTTTGCCACTGCGGCTCTGTCGAGTTCCACCTTTGATCGAATATTCCAGGTACCGGTCGAATACAACATCCACTCTGGTACAGTTACCCCGGAAATATGGATACACATTCCGTTGGAAGATCATCAAATGTAAGAGCGTTACTAGGTTTACCAATCGTCTGGACAACGGCCATACCATCGATAATTGTGCATGTACGTAAATCGGAATTTGGCAGTTCTTTGTTACCAACTTTTCCACCCTCCTGAAGAATGGCTGCTAGCTGTGCCTTGGCGGTAGTCCGGAGTTTGCCAGCAGTTGTCGCTAAGGACAGGGGAACAGGGAATAGTTCTTGGTCCAGCATTTCATCCAAATCTACGTCTCTGCCGCCTTCATTTGCAACAATAACCCTCCGGAACAGGTCCCGTTCTGCTCTTATGAAACTGGCCTTCTGTGTCCCAGCATCAACGGCGACTGAATAGATGGAAGCCATGGCTTTCGATTTGTTCTGCTTTATGCTACTATGGAAAGATTCCGTGTGCTCTACCAGCCTAGCCTTGACGAACTGCTCCAGATTCTGCTGTCCTCGTTCTGGTGCCGTTTCAAGATCGCTCTTTATGTAATCTGGGGCTACATCCCGCGTTGGGATGCATATCAGATCCTCTTCCAAACACACGAACGTTCCTTAATTTCTCTTCCAACTTGGTCAGATCGTGATGGTCCCGTTTCCACCGCAAACTCACACTGTCTCGGTGAGTTTTGTCATCGTCCTCATCTTCGTTGCTTAGCAAGCCAAACATGACCTTGGTATCCTCAGCTAAGCAAGCCCGTTCATTGTATGTCAGACTCCATCGGTCCAACGCTGCTTCTGTGCGGGTGATACCAATAAGACCACCGGCTACCTTGCCCGTTTTGTTGACATGTTCTAGCCCCTGATCATCTGGAACTTGATTGAAACGCCCAGGCGTTTCCTTGACTGCAAAGTCACCATACAAAAATCCTCTGTAAACGTCTGGGACCGTCGTTTGCAGCTGCTTCATATCGGCAAGGAAGACTGTCCCCCAGCGAGTGTAGTTGACATGGTCGTATAAAGCGAACCATGGAAGCATTTCTGCGAAGGCAGAAAGGTACAGTTCCCAATTGCCATCCCTGGCTGCCCGTGTGAACCGCAGCAAAATAGCAACCAGCTCCATGTATTGCCTCCAAAATGTAAATGTTGGATTGTCAGCATGGTCCGCATCAAACTATTTCACCACGTGTAGAAGATGTTGCACGTGCGGCAGCAGCTCACCCAGAGAATCTTCAATGAGGGAGTCGCTGTCTCTATTAAATCCTCTTGCAAGATTACCAGCCAAATTCTTCACTTCATCAGATACCGATGAGTGGTTGTCCATTGCCCATTGAACGAATAATGGCCATAGGATGTTCCGCAAAGCTTGTGAGTTTGTGAGCTCGGATGACCCTGTTCCACAATTTTCCTCTCAGGATATTGTCAGCCGTGTTCTCGCCATAAACACCACTCTCCACCCAGACATCACGCAACCCTGAGTCCGCCATGTGCTTACCGATCATCTTTGCAAATGTCATCTGCACGTGGAATCCACCGAGTATGAAAACAGCGTGCTCACACGCGTTTGGTGTGTGCCATTGCAACATCTTTGCTTTGCAGTATATCTGCTCATCGAAAGTGATCACCGTCGTAGATTGACCCAAGACATCTCCTTGCAGTTTCGGACAACGGTCCAGATTGTGTCATAATCATGTGCAGGTGCGTTTATGATTGGCAAATGACCAACTGTTGTCTTCAGGGGATTCGATTTGGACACTCTCGGATTGAACCCACTCCATGCTGGAACCTGTTTTTCTTACCGGGATTGCCTTCCTCCACGTTCTGTCTCGTCAAGATCCAAACCAAGTCCATGGCTTCTGCTGTGGTGGTCTGACCATCATCTGCTTTATACCATTCCATCTTCACTTCACTGGGAAATACAGGTTCAGGTTTGCTGGAACCGATATCTGTAGTTCTAATTTCGTGAAATTCGGGAGGTACTTTCAGGAAGCGAGATTGCCCTTTCTCAACTTGTATGTAATTGTGACTTTCAGTTGGTACGGTTCTGCGATGAGAAGCTGTCTGAGAGGCATGGAAGGTTCCTTTGCCATCTAGCGTCTCCTCAATGATATCGATGTTGTCATTCGCATACCGAATATACCCTGGCAACTCTTTCCTCATGAAATTCAAGGGGATCACCACATTTCCTTGTGCAGAATAACATTTCAAGGCACCCAGTGCTACAGATGTGTCCATACGCAGAACCGATTCATAGCTTACAGAGTGTCCAGCAGCATGCAATAACTGCACCAACTCTTTGGAACGTATCGCTTGGTGCACAGTTAAAGCCAGACCAATTTGCTTTGGTGTTTTGTTCCGTCCGTCGGTCGCAAGGGAGACAATGTCCTGGGCAATGCTTAACAATTTGATATGGGAGCGTTCGTCTTCCGGTTCATCACGGTTATCATCTGAGCACAATAGCTGTAATAACATAACAGACTGTCGGGCACTGTCCTTTCTGCATGTTCCAAGTCAATACCACCAATGAAATCATGGCCAGGAGTGTTCCTGATGTCAGTGCGTACCTTTACTGCCACGGGATACATCCAGCTCAGAATTTCCGAATCGGGATCATCATCTTCTGGAGTCAAACAAGTCGCTGGGTTAACAACCGAATCTTCCATCGGGTCGCTCGCTTTGAGGAATGATTGCACTGCAACATCAACGGGCACAGAGGGGAATAGAATGAGAGACTCATGGTGATTCAGTGGCCTCACAAATCGGGCCCGATCACCGATAGCTCTCTTTACCCTGTCTTTGGATTTATTGCTTCTGTATATTCCCGGATCAATGTCTAGTTCTGCCAGACATTTACAATACCTGCTCCATACTGTAGATAGTGAATATATTTCGCCTCTGACAAGACCTTTGCTCAACTCATCCATAGCATCGCTGAAGCATATGTCGGCTGGAATCTCTGTCCTTGATTCGTCCACTGTCTTGGAAGACCGTTTAGAAATCTGCGAGTAACACTTCAAATGGTACTTCCCCTATGCAGCAATGAGATCACTAACTCCCGCGAATTTGCAACGCAAAACTGGGTCTTTCTGTGCCATTTCAATTATCTTAACAGATGTGTCCATCACTGGAACATTGTGTAGTTTACCTTATTTTCACCTTGACAGAACATACTCTATCGGCGCATGTGAGGATCTTCTGGCAGATTTTGACTGTGCCTCTGAATCACGATCAGTCGCTTGACTGGGACCTGCACACATCTTAGTACTGATATTCTCTTCATAGTGACGCATCAACCGCTGAATATGGATTCGATGGATGAAGTCCGAACAGCAACGTGAATGCCACATTAATCTTGTTGACTCTTCCTGTAAGTCGATAGACTGGAAACGGTCCAAAGTGTGAACATACTCCTCATCGTGGTATTTTAGTCTCTCCTTTGCAGATTCTTCGAACCTCAAAAGTCCGTTTTGTGTGGCCCTACGAGTGTCCGTGTCCTTCTTGCTGCTCTTCGGGGCTTGCTTCTCCTGACATACGAAACATTTGTTCCAGTTAATATCTTCTTCCCTCTGCTTTCTGCTCGTGTTCAGTACAGCTGCAGGCTCCATTCTAATCTATATCCAGGTCTATGTCTAAGGACTGAAGAGAAAACATAGCGAAATAAGCCAAGACATATCCAAATATAGGAATGTTTTGTCATTAATAAGTACCGTATAAACTCGAATATATGTTCTCTGTTGTTCTGAATGAAAAATGTTTGCTACAAAGGGTATGCTTTTTGTACAAATACCCACCAGCAAAGGGATATACTTTGAAGTGTACGAAACAACTGAAGCAACGATGTGGTTTCGAAAATACCTGAAAATATATCCGGTAAAAAACGTAGCACTTTGCATTATGCTGACAAACGGGACCCCACATAAATAGTAATACAATCGCTGTATTATTCAAGATAATTCGGGTAATTCGGCAGTGATTATTCAACTGTTTTACTACAATGTTCTGAGGATGGTGAACATCTTCAGTTGAACGAAACTTTTCGGATTATGATGCCAGTATGACGTCACGTTTGGTTATATCCGATAAAAATGTATCTGCAAGATAGCTGGGTATATACCCTTTCTATCGATATCAAACAGACCATGGTTTGAACAAGTGTGGCTTGAACTATAGTATCTTCTCTATCTATACCCCCATTTCGGAAATGCATTTCTATGTCTTCAGGCCCGCAAATAAAAAGGCCACCAGCATGATCCATTGCCTTTGTCAAAGTGGCAACATAGTTTTGCATAGTCATCAAGCCCCCAGGAATGCTTCCCACATAGTTGCCAGCTTCAAACCTCTGGGTTTATCAAAAGTCATCTTTTCCCGATCTGCCCCCATACTATAACACCAGATTCAACTTGAAGGCCATAGTTTGGTCGTTGAAGATGGCTTTCACGTAGGTGGAGAGCTGAGCCAGGTCCACCAACCGGAAATTGTAGATGTCTAGCAGCGGGCGATGACGGTGGAAACATCGTCGGATCATGAACCAATGGTCAATTACTACATTGGTATCCGGTAAGAGATCGCTAGGGACATCCACTGGATCATCCTGAAAATGTTCGATGTCTTCAGGCGTATGACCCGGAACCGTATCGCCGGGGTCTGGCTGGAGAGACATGCCGTGCTGGACTGTAGGTATTGGCGAGCTGGACGTGGGATTGTTGCTCGGCATGCGGTGGGTGGATGGTGTCTCAGTACGTTTCATCTCCCTGGGCTCCTCTTCAGTGGGAGGTTGTTGTCGCGATGACGGACCATGAAGCAAACGTTGATGCCGTCTTACCTGACTGGGCCGTTTGTATATTTGACCACAATCATTTCCGTCCCTCCCTTGTGGAGTAAACGTTCGTGGCGCCGTAAAATATCCTCCCGATTAAATAACAGTGAGCAGGTTGTACAAGTATTCCGTGCGCCGTTGTGGATTGAGGACTCGTGGCGACGCAAATCTTTTGGACGAGTGAGTGGTATCAGGCAGGTAGTACAAGAGAACATGTCGGCTGCGTATCAGAGAATGTTTAAAACTCCGATATATCGTCGCGGCATCAGTTTCGGACCGTCATGGGTTTCGGACCTGCCATCATTAAATGTTATTATCACGTGATCGCGCACGGTGAGTGACGTCATTTCTGGGGCTCTGAACGCTGGTGGGTGATTGCTTGTGGGTTGTTAGAGAAAATGCTGAAAATTCGTTTTGACGCGGTAAATATCTACCGAAACCTTTACACAGCATATATAAATACTCTATTTGCTAATGCCACTTTTAGAGACTTGAATAGTAGGCCATAGCTTCTGTTCACGATGTAGTAGGGATCTCTCCACAGCCTCATTTTTTCTGTCGTCTGCCAAGGAAATGGTGGCACGTGACCATGGGCTTCACCTCGTGGCCTATGGGCCATGGGCCCACCCTACTCACCGAATGTAATGACCTTTCTGGTCGCCAGGGGGCGTTTCCAAGCTGCCGGTCCGAAACCCATGACGGAGTCTGTTGTCAGGTATGTTCAACCTGATGTACTTAATCTGAAATCCTGATTAAATGCGTGCGTGCCGAAAAGTCATAATAATTTCGTCTGGTTGGTGGGGCTATTCTATATTTAAAAAGCCGTTTGATTTCATCAGTCCATCTTTATTTATGGGTCTAGGTCACGAAGAAGGCTTAAGCGCGCCGAAACCCATGCCACGGGGATACCTCCGTTTTTATAAGCTCGCAGCCCAAAAGAACTCTCTTACGTTGTTCTCTCCATCAATAATGTCACGTGCCACCCTTCGGGTTACACGGACTTAAATATTAAATATAATGGGTTCAGTGAGTACAGAAACTCAACTTGAAAACTCTGGTTTCACAACACAAAGACTAACGGAAGCAATATGTACAACAATACAAAGTAATCTTTATTGATAAAAATACAAACAGAGAAAAGTGTGATAGATTCGGTTGAATATATCGAATTGTATGAAATAGTAGCTGTCGTACATCTACTGTCAGTCCGAATATGCGTATCAATCCGGCACAGGCTTTGAATATCTACATGAGACGCTCAGATGGAGAAATACAAATCTGGTGAAGCGCAATCTTGTAGAAGTCAATCTCTGAAGTGCAATCTTGTAGAATTCAATCTTGTGAAGTGCAATCTCGTAGAGTACAATCTCTGAAGTGCAATCTTGTAGAATTCAATCTTGTGAAGTGCAATCTTGTAGATCAAATCAGAAGTGCAATCTTGTAGATCAAATCAGAAGTGCAATCTCGTAGATCAAATCAGAAGTGCAATCTCGTAGATCAAATCAGAAGTGCAATCTCGTAGATCAAATCAGATCCGATGAAAGGTCTGTCCAGATCTGGTGATGGTTACTCAAAACAGTATAAAATCAAGTCGTTACTAACTCCAATTTATTGGAGAGTATATTCAAAGTGTTTCGCCAAACTCACCTTTTAGAATAGGGTCAACAAGTGTGCTTTCTTGTCAAGACGCTGTACTTGGTTGCCCAGTCAGGGACTATCAAATCGGCCCGTCAATCGGGTAAACAAACCAGGTCAAATATGGTAATTAGCCATGTGCCAACTCGTAACAGCGAGTGTCTATTACGCTTTAGGTAATGATTACCAAGTTCACTGTTCAGTGCTTCCAAGAAGCTTTACATAACTTCGTCGGATGGCAGTGTAACATTTCACGACCGCCACCGGTCACAGCTCCTGGCGAAACGCGCAGTTTATCTCAAAACATGTTCTGATATATCGTCGTTGTAAATATTCACGTGCGTGACGTCACCGCCTGACGTATGCATTCTTCGAGCAGAATGGCGAACGCGCAAATTCTGTTGCCAACTGCAAACTTTCTAGGAGCTCATCTCCGTAGAAATAATCATTACATCTCGATCAAATTATGTCAGCAACATAGTAGGAACTTCCGCAAATATACAGGTATGTAGCACGACAACTCTTTGAATAAAATCTTTCCATTCGCGCCAACAGTTTATCGCACATGTTTGAGACGATGTGCTAAGGGGTCGTCTCCAAATAACAACAACAACAATAGTATTTTCGTACGTTCGTAACAATAAGCGTACAGCCGGAGAGCTTCAAGCGCAGATATGCTCCGGTGACGTCACGGATTCCGGAGATGGAAGGGTTCCTCGATACTAGGATCAATCTCCATCGGCTCTCCAGCTTGGGGCGGCGGATCGACTTTCATGGGTTCTTCAATTCGAGTGAGTGGGTAACTGAGTAGCATTCAACGTCGTTTTCAACATTTTTTCAGTCAGATCACGACGGTGCATACATATGCCAGAATACGAGAGTGTCCAAAGCACCTGTTATCCTGGACACTGATCAGCCCAGCCAGTACAGCACTCGGTCACCCATCCTAGTATTCAGTTCGAAGATGCTTCCCCATGGGAACTGAAATATCCAGTCTCGAGATTGGTGAGCGTGATCCGTGGATGATACCTTGGCGAGTTTCAATTGACTGGGATGCTTAAAGACTATGTCATACTCTGCACATGTATGTGTGGGTACATCGTGGCGTGTATATGTGTGACGACGTAAACGTGAACATCGTCTTAGAGTGTCTGCTGAATGGAACTTCGACTGTGCACGTCTTTGGGATACGCTTGCTTGTCTATAGCTTGTAGGGCACAGGGTACACCAGGATGCGGGTGAACCGCCAGGCGCGTGTGTAGGCGTGCGATGACGTCACGTCACTTCCGGTGACATCACTTCCGGATCAAAAGTCACTTCCGGGTCAAAGGCCACTTCCGGGTCAGGGAACCGCGTTGGGTATGTTCACAATTCTCGTAGGATCTTGTTCAATTAGAAACCACCATTTCATGTTGTATCTGTCATAATCGTTCTTGTCTGTTATTTGTATTCTCGGCCATGTTCGCTTTTGTTCGTTGGAAGTATCCCTAATCATTTGTACGTCAGCTGTGCACGTCTATGGAATGCGCTTTATTTTATGAACATATAACACATTAACGCCCGCCAAGGCCTAGCTTACCGCTTCAACGCCCTGGTGATTTAGACAGGAAGCTCAGATGGATCTAGATATTCCATGGAATTGACACTAATTCATCAAAATACAGTGACGCCAGTCAACGCCCGTCTTAACGCCTTACCATCCCATCTTAACGCCTTATATTAACGCCGTAACGCCATAGCTTAACGCTTTAACGCGCTATAGTAACACCTTAACGCCCTGTGCTAACGCCTTGATGTATGTGTGGCACACTCATTTTATGTTGTACCTGTCATATTCGTTCTGGCCCGTTAGGTGTATTCTCGGCTGCTCTTATCAAATCAGAAGCCGCCCTTTGAAAAACTACAGATTTCGGAGCTGTGGGATGGATCGGTTAAGAGCTCGAGAGTTCTTGGAGCTTGCAACTCTTTGAGTCGAAGCTCGGAGCTCTTGAAGTCGGAGCTCGGAGCTCTTAGAGCCCGAAGCCTGTCGCGCACCCGCACCCTGGTGTACCCTGTGTCCTACGGGCTATAGGTTACAGGTTAACGATTGTGATCAACTCTTCAAACGGCCCAGTCAGTTAAGTAGTCATTTAAGACGGCATCAACGTTTGATTCATGGTCCGTCACCGCGACAGCAACTTCCCACTGAAGAGGAGCCCAGGGATATGAAACGTACGGAGACACCCCCTACCCAACGCTTGCCGAGCAACAAGCCCACGTCCAGTTCGCGTACACCTACAGTCGACGAGGGCCTGGATATCCAACCAGACCCCGGCGATACGGTTCCGGATCATACGGCTGACGACATCGAACATTTTCAGGATGATCCGGTGGATGTCCCTAGCGATCTCTTACCGTATACCAATTTAGTAAGTGACATCTACAGGGACCATTGGTTCAGGATCCGACGCTGTTTCCACCGTCATCGCCCGCTGCTAGACATTCACAATGTCCGGTTGGTGGACCTGGCTTAGCTCTCCACCTACGTGAAAGCCACTTTCAGCGACCACACTACGGCTTTCAAGTTGAATCTGGCTTTCGGTTACTTGCTGCAGAATAAGGAAACCAACCAAGTCCGGTACTTTTACCCGAGCAGTAACATCCGGGTATTTGACGTCCCTAGAGACCGTTTTGACTCAAGTGGACCAATTGGATGTCTTGGAATGGGCCCATCAACAACGCCCCAACACCCAGTAGGGAGGGTGACCAATGTCACATTTTTCCTTACCAATCTGACCGACCACCCCATCGGATGAACGTATTCACCCATGCACTTATGGATAGCGTACCATGCCGAATATACTCTATATGTCTATATGCCGATCGTTAAAGTCAGCTCCGTAAACACCTGTACCTATCATGGTGTTTGATTTCCATTTATATTCCTTGAATAAACACCATAATAAACATACCCAGGACGGCTCCCCCTGTTTGGGTATGATATAACTTTGGGGATAATAAACTATATGAACATTACTGAACTTGTTTTCGTCAACGACAACTTTAATACGCTACCCCTGCACGCTATATTTATATGTAATATACTGTTAGATTGCCCAAACACGCCCCTACGTACCCCAAAATACCCTCTCTGTGTACTACTGCCCAACTGCGTGTGCGCAGAATGATAGGACGTTAAATTCAAACCACCCCAATCTACACCACGAGGGCGCACCACCCTGCACATCTGAATGAGATACACCACCGCACTCACTCACTCGCTCGCTCAACCCCTTTCCCCCTCTACCTCTGCGTACACGTACACACAGGTAACTCTACTAGGTAGCCAGACCGAACATGTCCCTACCTGACATGACGTCATCGGTGTGAATGGATTGATACATACATCTTGTCGACGCGTCAGTATTATATAATAGCATTGTACAATCTCTCACAAAAGGTAAAAAACTGCTATGCTAGGGCGTCAACGCGTTAGCATGAGGCGTTAAGATAGGGCATTAAGATAAGGAGTTAAGGCGGTCGGATAGGGCGTTAAAGAGTTACGGTAAAACACTCCACAAAGGCCATAGGGGAAATATACTGGGTCTCTGCTTTCTCTACTAGTAACCCTGCTCCCCCGCATGTGCTTCAAACTGATACCTCACACGACCCACTACGCTCAATATTGGCCCAATACTACGCCAAAACGTCCATCTCAATGCCAGTTGGGCGCTCCTGCACGAGAGGTTCACAGCCCAATCGGGCCAATATTGACCCACCAGGCCCCCAAATGTCCATTCCACTGCCCTTTTCCCACAGTTCCCTGTCTGTGCATGCACCCCATTACGCAACTTCCATTCCATACTCATCTAGTTGGATGGTCCTCCACGAGTGCTTCACTTTGATACCTCACACGACCCAATCAGCTCAATAGCGATCCATCTCGACCTCAAAACGTTCACCTCAGCGCTACTTGCCCAGTGCGCATGCGCACGGTAACTTTTCAGCGAAAGTCAACCCATGGCCACGAGACCCCTCCCATCGTGTTCTACATCGCGAGACAAAGAAAACAAGGGGCACACCCCAAATACATAACATGGGTGGGTTGATCATTAGGTCAGTAGAGCACCCGGTCACCCATCCAAGTATTGACCGAGCTCAACGTTGCTTAACTTCGGTGATCCGACGAGAACCGGTGTGCCCAAGGTGATTGATAGTGTGATATGTAATCGGGATTTGTTCTTGTGTCTCATATGTATATCAGCATTTTGGAGACCGTATCTATATAAATGCCAAAAGTCACAGAGAAAGAGGTATGTGTAAATGAATAACCTTTTTCTGAAGTACTGATTCAGTCTGTCTAAATGTTCCCCAATTTATGCATTGCATGTATCATCGATGCTGGCTTCTGTATCCTGCCTTACGATGTCGCTGGGGTATGTCGCTGGTGTGATTTAATCTCAAAATATATAATGTATATTTCTCACCACTACTAAAGAATGGGATTATTTTCTACATTTCACATTACGATATCGCTTGGGCCTTATCATATATATAATACAATATTCATGAAAGGTGGAGCAATTCTAGTTACGAATTGTTTATCAGCTTGTTTAATGTCGAAACATTAGCATACATTGTTCATTATTAACACCTATACTATTCACTACAAATGTTTACTACTGTATCTTAAAGAAATAGCTTCACACGGGTTTGCTCAATTGCAGATTAAATAAACACCAAAAGAGGTAGTATGTTGTAATGGAAGTTCCAGTGATGCAGACAATGAATATTCGTGATCAGACGAATTTGAGTTGAATCTGCCGCATAACAGCTATGATCAAGTGGACTAATAGCAGTAATACCTGCAACGCGATTGCTGCAAAACAATACTGGTACTTGTCTACTCTGCCCCGTAATCTCCAATTTCCAATAGTTTATGAACAGTCGCTCAGGTTATGTTGCTCGAAGGATCATCCGGTGGCAAAAGGTAGTCCTTTCTATTCTATGTATGGACCTTTTTGATTAGACTTTTAATATATCTTGTTCAACGTTAACATGAGTGCATTTTGAGCCCAACTTTCAGATATACAGTTCGAAAGTCAACTGGGGCCCGTATCGAAATGCCAACTAACGTATAAAGGCTCTGCCGAAAACCAAACATAGAGTGTTGTCAGACAGGAATTCTGAATACATGCGTCTAGTCCGTCATTCCCTATTCAGCTATCGCCCAATGAGGAGTTTCCGCGTCCATAATCCAAAGACCTTTTCCATATAACAGCAGTATCATAAATAAATAAAAAACTAATTGTATAAATAAACACATTCTAGTTTCCGGCAAGATATAAGCGTTCAACAGTTTTCAATGATGCCGCCAAGACTCATGCCGGCAAAATCCATATGATTTTCGCTGTAGGGTCGTTATCCAGAGAATAATGTATCTCACTCACGCTGTCCATATAAACACCATGAGGATCGTGAAATACATGGATTCATACGGACCCAAGCCCTGGACTAAACGGAAGTTACGAAACTTAATGCCGTAGATCTTGCAGGCTATGCTCCTAATTTGCTGTCAACATGCGAAATGTATCACCAAATTTGAGAAACTTTAAGTGTAGGCGCTTGGTTGTATAGCCCTGTTTTATGAGTTGACGTTGATTAAAATCGTCACATTTCATACAGGATCTATCAAATGCTATTAGCCGTGATATGTATACGCAATATGCAGGTCCCACTGGAATATTACTGTTCACAAAGGGATATTTTACGATGTTAAAATTGGATCATCTCTCTCGTCGAAAAGTCGACGAGTGAGAAGGCCCAGTAAATCAAGGTGACCACTCCGAAGAATGACAAGCAATTCTTTATGACTCAATATTTCGGTTCATCGTCAGGACTAAATTATATTATAATTATATTCCTACATTGTGAAACACCCTGCCAGAAAATACTGGCTCGGGTGAGAATCGAACTCACGACTTAGGGGATACCGCCCCACTGCTCTACCAACTGAGCTACCGAGTCCAATTGGGAACAGCTCGCTAATTCAATCCATTTCACAGGTACGCGGCATTTCGCCACGATAACTAGTCAATTTTGGATATATATTCGAAGATACAATGTTTCGACTAATAATTTCAGTCATCTTCAAGGATAAATTATATTATAATTCAAAATTCACTTATATATTTATATTAGAATCCAAAATTCACTAGTTATCGTGGCGATATGCCGGGTACCTGTGAAATGGATTGAATTAGCGAGCTGTTCCCAACTGGACTTGGTAGCTCAGTTGGTAGAGCAGTAGGACGGTATCCCCTAAGGCGTGAGTTCGATTCTCACCCGAGCCAGTATTTTCTGGCAGGGTGTTTCACAATGTAGGAATATAATTATAACATAATTTATCCCTGAAGATGACTGGAATTATTAGTCGAAACATTGTATGTTCGAATATATATCCAAAATTCACTAGTTATCGTGGCGATATGCCGCGTACCTGTGAAATGGATTGAATTAGCGAGCTGTTCCCAACTGGACTCGGTAGCTCAGTTGGTAGAGCAGTGGGACGGTATCCCCTAAGTCGTGAGTTCGATTCTCACCCGAGCCAGTATTTTCTGGCAGGGTGTTTCACAATGTAGGAATATAATTAAATTATAATTTATCCCTGAAGATGACTGAAATTATTAGTCGAAACATTGTATCTTCGAATATATATATCCAAAATTCACTTGTTATCGCGGCGATATGCCGTGTACTTGTGAAATGGATTGAATTAGCGAGCTGTTCCCACTGGACTCGGTAGCTCAGTTGGTAGAGCAGTGGGACGGTATCCCCTAAGTCGTGAGTTCGATTCTCACCCGAGCCAGTATTTTCTGGCAGGGTGTTTCACAATGTAGGAATATAATTATAATATAATTTATCCTTGAAGATGACTGAAATTATTCGCCAGTAGTAAAGTTAACAGAAGTACAAAAGTTTATATACAGACCAAGTGTCAAAATAATAGGCGCTAAATAAACAATTCTATAACACTTGTAGCAATAACATCGAGCTAACCGTGCATTTATTACACGTTTTAACACGATTATGTAAAATCAACACCCGTCAAGTGCAGGTGTTCATTGGGAGATTTCATTTCACAAGTTGGATGAGTCATACAAGTAACAATCGAATAAAACAAACAAAAAAATTACAAGATGAACTTTTTTTCTCAAGTTTAACTGTTGTTTCCAACATAATTAACAAAGCAACACATATAGACATATATCCACGTATTGTCCACACAGCTGACGCAGCTGACAGTATCACTCCCCATTTGAGAGACCACATAAACTCGTCCACTGACATTGGCACGATGCCAACCGAGACGGGAACATCACTGGACGATTTTTTTCAGGAAAGTGGAGAAAGGTTGTGAAAGTTTAAAATGTGCTTTCAACCTTTTATGATAATCTTTGTTGATAATCAATTTGGGTAGTGCAATAGAATAGAAGTAATGTTTTCATAGGCGTGCTCAATGGTTATTTTTCGCACGGTTAGTATGGGAAAGTTGATAAATTCTAGGGCGCGGGACACTATCGTGCGTAAAATAACCATTGAGCACTTTTATGAAAATATTATTTCTTACATGAGCAGTGTGAGTAACGCCACAGGACCTACGAAGTAGGGTGGGCATCAGGATCCGACGCGCACTGAATTCTTGGAAATCCCTCCGCCCCAAGTTAAAATCCTGCCTATATTAAGATGGGCACAGCCAAAGTCAGAATCACCAGTGATTTTAATCAAAAATCACCAGAAATTCTCATCAGAATTCGGTCAGCTCAGAACTTGCTGGTAACAGTCCCCTAATGCACATTCATGCAAAGAATAAAGGTTCTAATGTCAAAGGTTCCTCTTATTTTGCCGACGAAAGGATTCGGATGGACTCACTCATTCACTGACTGACTGGCTACTGGACAATTTGCAGATGGTAGCCTACTTCGTAGGAAAATAATACAGAATTCCACAAACGTATCAACTATTGACTGTTACAGTGTGTGTATCAGCAGATCTATGACAATATGGCAGTCGGTATTGGGAAATACACATAGAGAAAAGGATTGACGAGATTACCAGCATGTGATGATTACTGTTAATAGGGAACAATATCACACAATAATAATATAACAGAGAAATAATGCAAGTTATGTTTCGAAATAACAGATGCCGAATAAACAATACAGAAGACAGCAGAGTGTCAACAAGTGGCATGTAAAGTATGGATTGGCAGAATAACGAGGTAGTTAAAATGGCAATTGGGTATATAAACAGACAAAAGGATTGAGTGGATTCAGACGTTCTATATATTATTAAGCTTTTCAAGTGAGAGCAAGAAAATAAGCTAGTAAGCTAAATTATAATATTAGCTGATATAGATCAGCTAGTATTATAATTTAGCTTACTAGCTTATTTTCTTGTTCTTACTTGTATGGCTTAATAATGTATAAACAAGCCTATGGACAAGATCAGCATGTTTTAACTTGTGTTCGATTCTCACCCGAGCCAGTATTTTCTGGCAGGGTGTTTCACAATGTAGGAATATAATTATATTATAATTAACTTGTGTAGCCATGGATTTGTGGTTTTGGGACAACGTACACACGTTACGGTATATAACCCATGTCAATGCAACTGTACAATATTCCTTGAAAAGATTATAAAGTTCGAAACTGCAGTCGGAATAGAACGATGTAGAAAGACAAGAAGGCTATTTGTTACATTTTTCTTACACTTCTTCTCCACACCAGAAGACCGCTCGTTTTACACCTATATGATGATATATATATCATCATTATCCTGATGATGTATAAGAATTTAAACAATAATAAACCGAAATATTGAGTCAAAATGAATTGCGTGTCATTCTTCGGAGTGCTTACCTTGCTTTACTATGCAAAGCTAGTCAGTGGAAATTCTAATATTTAGAGAACGCCTGCTTCATTTTTATAGAGATATAGGTCTAAATTTTGATTATTCACAGCGAGAAGATCGCCTTTGTAGCGTTCGGTGAATTAGCAGAAACGGGCTTTGAAATGATCTATTATTGAAGGCGTCTGCTTATAGTCGTATTAATAAGAGAACAGATAGAGGTCAGCCGAAAGGGCATGAACAACTGTCAGTGTCGGTGTTCTAGAAACTGATCGCCGATATATTAATATCAGAAATTATAAAGCATTCTTTATCTCTATCACATACAAGGGGTATCTTTTATGTGGTGTTTCTTTATTTATAGAGTTGCTTGAATTTCTCATTAATACTATCTATGTGAAATTTGGCAATATAATAAATCAATACCATATATATGTATGCACCAGTCTACAAGAACATTAGTTCATATTTGTATTATTACCAGAAATACATAATAACTTATGCATGTAAATTTAAATATTGTCGATCTGGTCATCTGAAATTTGTTTTCCATTTTCATGAAGTTTTAATTCTTCACAGGATCGATTTTATTTCAAATTGATTATGTTTCGAGCCCCATATACACGCCGGTCGTCTAGAAGAAGTAGCTGGGCTTCACCTGCAGCCAACAGCAACTTCCCAGTAACAAATCTTTGCCATAGAAGAAAATAACTCCACAACAAATATGTCTTTGAGCTTTATCGTTTTGTATGAATCAAAATCATACAAAAAAATGCGCATGAATGTTATGTAAAAATGTGAACATTTATGATGTCAGTTCCTGTTTTTTATTTCACTAGGGTGGTATGGTTTTGTTTTCCGTCGTCCGGGTAACACGAGAGATTGTCTGTGGTTGTGGTTTCGATCTCGACATGCACGGCGGACGACGACCGTTTACTAAATGACAGATGTTGTGCTCCACAGCTGCGATTAATAGAACGCATAATGTCTTGATTTGATAAGCCCTCATCGCCTGGGTGTGTCAATGGTCGCAGAACATCGTTCGTTTGGGAGTACAGAAACCGAGATAACATCTTCATCCCGTAAAGCACGTTCGAGAATTTTTTTTCGAATTTAATCCCAACACCCTCCTAGTGTTAGACTCATTTCAGTCATGATCGGTTAAATGGAAATAGTTCGCGAAATTAATCAACGGGTTATTTATACAAATAAGACCGCACCAGGAAAACATTGATCCCCAGAGAACAAGAGCTGAATCTCCGAGTTATATGATGGCCGAGAAGGGACATCGCTGAATCGGGACCCACACACGAAGGCAGGATGCGAAGTCGCGAAGTCACGATGCGAAGCGCGAAGTCACGATGCGAAGTCGCGAAGTCACGATGCGAAATCAAAACAGCGATGCGCGAAGCGCGAAGTCACGATGCGAAGTCACGATGCGAAGTCGCGAAGTCACGATGCGAAATCAAAACAGCGAGCGAAGCGCGAAGTCACGACGCGAAGTCACGATGCGAAGTCACGATGCGAAGCGCGAAGTCACGATGCGAAGTCGCGAAGTCACGATGCGAAATCAAAACAGCGATGCGCGAAGCGCGAAGTCACGATGCGAAATCAAAACAGCGAAGCGCGAAGTCACGATGCGAAATCAAAACAGCGAAGCGCGAAGTCACGATGCGAAATCAAAACAGCGAGCGAAATCAAAACAGCGAAGCGCGAAGTCACGATGCGAAATCAAAACAGCGAGGCGCGAAGCGCGAAGTCACGATGCGAAATCAAAACAGCGAGGCGCGAAGCGCGAAGTCACGATGCGAAATCAAAACATCAGCATTGCGCATGATCCTATCAAAACGAGGCCGGTTTGTAGCCCCGATTCCTAATATACATTGTAGGGGCATGCGGTATTATCACTCAGTGATAGATGGTTTTGAATTTCGAATAATAATTGAACAAATATATATCAATTTGTGTATTTTCAATTCTGGTTTATAACTGTGCAAGTTTTAAATGCACACCCAAAGCCTGTTTTATCGAACTATTTGATTTGGCTGTTTCTGTGGTGGATACTGACGGGGAATTCTGGAAATGAATTAGAACACGGCCGATTTGTACCATACAGAATATACAAGAATATCTCTTTATTTATGCTTATATTTCAAAGGGTTGATGTAAACAGAGAAACAATAAATTGACAATGTTTGCCGGCCTCGGCCTTGACGAATCTCGACTTCGGACTCCATACTATATGCATCGTCGGATGAATGATGTAACTAGTTTATTGAACAGAAAAATCGTTTGGCTTGTATCTGGGTCTAGTTTCAATAAATTTTAGTGTACATTTATTGAGATATCTACTTCTGAGTCGCTTGACTTCGGTCTCGGAGCGTCGATTCCAAAGATGAGGAGGAAAAAAAGAATAGAAATAAAAAATACGGGGCGGCCGAATATTTCGGGACGGGCGGTGATGCTAAACAGGAAACTTTTTTTAACCAGCCTAATGTTCGCGAATTATGATATTGCCCTGTACGTAGACGTTTGGCATGGAGTGACGAACATACGAGTTTTAGACAATAGCCCCAAATTAACCGCTAATTATCTTACTGCTTGTTAATAGTCTATCTGTTTCCGTGTGTATATATTTATTAGCACATAATAAGGATGTATGGAAATATTGAACCTTGATTTCACATGTTATATCATCAATCCTAAATTTGTACAAACCTCCATCTTAGAATTGGCCCGGATCGTTTAGGACACAGGGCTAAGTAACACTGTTGTGTCAGAGATATATATTTTTTAATTTGATTTGCTTTTTTAATTTTAAAATTTTAATTTTTTCCAATTTTAAAATTTCTATTTTTTTTTAGAATCACTAAATTATCATATAGCTTACTATAATACTCATACGTGGCCATATTTTAAAGCAAGAGCCCGTGTTTGCCAAGCATGGAAAATTACACTATATACACTATATATAAAGACCAATTTATCTGGTAAGCAATAATTCTCAATTATTCCTAGATGGTATGGCCCATTCACACACCAGGCTAACTGGAAATTTGGCAAGATTGGAATAAAAATGTCAACCTGAACAGTCACCAGGCTGACATAGAGTCTTAAGCAAGCTTTGAGCGCTTCAGTATAAATTATCAATTATTCGGGTTGGTTTTAATCATTCCCGAAACACCAGATCTGAAAATATATTCAAATACCATTTGTGAATTTCTATAAAACATCAGTAATGCAAAGAAAAGATACACATCAGAATAATTTTACTTCCTCCGTTGCTGTGATAACAACAACCAGCAATAATCTTCAATTGCCCCTACAATGTATATTAGGAATCAGGGCTACAAACCGGCCTCGTTTTGATAGGATCATGCGCAATGCTGATGTTTTGATTTCGCATCGTGACTTCGCGCTTCGCGCCTCGCTGTTTTGATTTCGCATCGTGACTTCGCGCTTCGCGCCTCGCTGTTTTGATTTCGCATCGTGACTTCGCGCTTCGCGCCTCGCTTCGCGCTTCGCGCCTCGCTGTTTTGATTTCGCATCCTTCGCGCTTCGCGCCTCGCTGTTTTGATTTCGCATCGTGACTTCGCGCCTCGCTGTTTTGATTTCGCACGCTTCGCTGTTTTGATTTCGCATCGTGACTGTTTTGATTTCGCATCGTGACTTCGCGCTTCGCTGTTTTGATTTCGCATCCTGGCCTCGCGACTTCGCATCGTGACTTCGCGCTTCGCATCGTGACTTCGTGACTTCGCGCTTCGCGCATCGCTGTTTTGATTTCGCATCCTGGCCTCGCGACTTCGCATCGTGACTTCGCGCTTCGCATCGTGACTTCGCATCGTGACTTCGCGCTTCGCGCATCGCTGTTTTGATTTCGCATCCTGGCCTCGCGACTTCGCATCGTGACTTCGCGCTTCGCATCGTGACTTCGCGACTTCGCATCCTGCCTTCGTGTGTCGGTCCCGATTCATAACACAATACAGCGATGTCCCTTCTCGGCCATCATAGGTATTGGTTCTACGCTCGTTAATAATGCTGTGGAATGTCTCCTACAATACGTTTCAGAAATTCTCAATGACTTTACCACTTCTGTCAGTTATGAATTCCGCTGAAATTCTTTGACTGTATTCTTATTCCCCACATTCGAATTTTGCTTTCTTTAAGAAGGTATGAAACATTCAAGTCATTTGATTTTCTGACGGTGATATGAGCTAACGTATAACCAATAATAAAGGAGAAAAGTAACTCCAAAAATACAACAAGACAGCATTTTAGACTCAATATTTCAACATGCATTATGTCATTTTCAAGAGTGAACATATTTTCAAACTCCAGTCGTATTTATACAATTGTATATATTGTATTTATCCAAATGTAATAAATACGGCTGGACTTTTCAAATATGTTCACTCTTGAAAATGACATAATACTTGCTGAAATATTGATTCTACCATATTGTCTTGCAGTATTATTTTTCCTCTTTATTATATGAAGATAGTCAGTGGATCTACTGATATAACCACTATAATTCATCCATACATGTACTACAATGTTCCGTACAAGTAGTTGTTGTCTTATTTTCCACGGTAACAGGCAGATGCTCTTTATTTCTCAACACGCCCCCGACCCCCGGTAATTTGGGCCGAAAAGCATACACCATTTACACATCAGACACGTTAATACAAGTCTGAGCGTTTTCCCCCCGTGGTATAGAGGAAGTAATTCAATAGTTGTAGTTTCGATCCTCCGTCCCCAAACGTGACGAATATCTCATGTCACCCTACTAATTTCGGTCACAGTGTTGTTAAGGGATGACCTTTAAAATGTAATTACCATGGGCTTCAGTCAAGCAATAGATACTGATGTAATTATATTGGAAAGTGAAAGTGCCGGATTGCGACAGTAATTATCTGGCAAGTATCGAGCTTCTTCTGCATATCAGCCCAAGTTGCCACGTCCCTAGTTACTATAATCAACACTTTGAAAAAATCAATGATGCCAGAATGCAAAACGAAATTCCCCAGACGTAGTTTTCCCTCCATGGTTGTCTGGAATACCAGGCGATGGATAAAGAATGGACAACCTTCGCACGAAAGTGTGTTTGTGTGTGAAAAATTTGTCTGATTTACCCGAATGTTCAGTCTGGTGTTGTATAAAACGAGAAACTAAGATAACTGAATACAAGGGTCAAATCCGGTAGCCACAGTTTTGGTCTAAAGGCTATAAAACTTATTTTGATAGTATTGGGTCACTGATGAGGGCAAAAGAAAGGGAGAAAAAAGGCATTTTACGACATTCGGGGTCGGGAATTTATTTTGGCCGAAAGGCCCTGAAATTTCACGAAGATGGATGTGAGGTCCGCGAAATTAACATAAAACAATTCAGAAAGGGTACTTAGCGCCATTCGGCAGCCTCAGTTTTGTTCGAAAGAGAACAGGATAGTTGCGAGGTGGTAAAACATCGGAAATCAAAAAGGGCATCTAACGCCCAATGAGGGCCGGAAAGTTTTTAGTTGAAAGGCTATAACGGTTAAACTTAGGTTGCTACGGGATTGAGGAGAGTCACCGGAGGCAGAAAATACTGGGGAAGGGCAATTAACGCCCATTGGGGCTCAGGAACATAATATAAAAATTAACATAATACAGGTACGTCTATTCATAACAATTGAAAGGTGACTAGGGTGACTATAAAGATGGATTCTAGAGGCAAGGTGCAGACAGTCTGAATGACAGGGACCATTGCTACGAAACCATGGAGTGTACCTTTAATGGACGACGGCTGAATTATGAATGACGGACCAGACGCTTGTAATTTATTAGAGGGTCAATTTGATTTTTGCTGTTGACCGCTTCTCTCTTGCAGGAAACAAGTCTATGTTTATGTATACTATGATTGTCGTTTTGAATTTGGTGCTAATACTGTTATATGGAATATGGAATAGGTCTTTGGATTATGGACGCGGATATTCTCTAATGGACGATGGCTGAATTATGAATGACGGACCAGACGCTTGTAATTTCCACTTTTAATCGCTTGAAGGCATGATAGCGAATCCGAGAATATGACATATTTTTTCCTTCTAGTGGACCCAATACCTTCTAAAGCCAACAATAGAGCTTTTGCCTCTGCAGTGAATATGGAACTTTTACCTGGTAGACGACAGGTTTTAGTTTTGGAACTTAAAATAGTATAGCACATGCTACTCTCTCGTCATCTTTAGAACCATCCGTATAAATAGCCTGATGTGATCTGTATTTCTCTCTCAGTAGACCAAATTCTTGTGTATACACGAGCTGACTCGTGTCTGTCTTTTCATATTTCGTCAGTGAAATATCTACTTCTGGTTTGGCTAACTACCATGGCGGAGTTGGCAAGAGCTCATACTATACTATGATTGTCGTTTTGAATTTGGTGCTAATACTGTTATATGGAATATGGAATAGGTCTTTGGATTATGGACGCGGATATTCTCTAATGGACGACGGCTGAATTATGAATGACGGACCAGACGCTTGTAATTTCCACTTTTAATCGCTTGAAGGCATGATAGCGAATCCGAGAATATGACATATTTTTTCCTTCTAGTGGACCCAATACCTTCTAAAGCCAACAATAGAGCTTTTGCCTCTGCAGTGAATATGGAACTTTTACATGGTAGACGATAGGTTTTAGTTTTGGAACTTAAAATAGTATAGCACATGCTACTCTCTCGTCATCTTTAGAACCATCCGTATAATTAGCCTGATGTGATCTGTATTTCTCTCTCAGTAGACCAAATTCTTGTGTATACACGAGCTGACTCGTGTCTGTCTTTTCATATTTCGTCAGTGAAATATCTACTTCTGGTTTGGCTAACTGCCATGGCGGAGTTGGCAAGAGCTCATTAGGTAAAATTTAACTAACTTTAATACCAGTTGCCACAATGTGTGTTTTCATACGGATTCCAAGAGGTGGAATAATCGAGGGTTTCTTTAAATAGAAATCTGCGCACTGAGGGTTGAAAACACAGTCGTATGCAGGATTTGAGTGATCCCAGCGATAGTTTAATTCTTCAAAGTTCTAAAGGAAATTCATCTGCTTCGACATAAAGCTTTCTTTAGGAGATGGTCTGAACGCACCGAGGCAAAGTTTAAGACCTTGATGGAGAATAGGATCTAGCTTTGCCAAGTTTGACTTGGTTCCACAATTGTAAACAATAGAACCCTAATCAAGTTTGGAACGAACAAGTGATCGCTAAAAATGGAGACGAGTTTGCTGATCTCCCCACTTTAAGCTGGCAACAACCTTCAACAAATCTAGAGCTTTCGTGCATTTGGCTTTCAAGCAATTTATATGCGATTTGAATGTTAGTCGTTGGTTAAACAATATGCCTAAGAATTTGACCTCTTTTACCACTTTGATTTCAGTTCCATCTAAAGTAAGTACTGGATCTTTGTGCTGGAAATCTTTTCTGTAAAAGTGTATACAATTTGTCCTAGCTCCGAGGATTTTGAAGCCATTTTCTAAACACCATTTCTGAATTCTGTTTAAACAAAGTTGTATAATGTTCTCTCAATATTGTGTATACTTTTTCCACTACACGATATGTTGAAATCGTCTGCAAAGTGCGAACCATCGAATGGTTTATTCAGAACTGCAGATAAGCTGTGATACTAAACAGAGTAGTAGACAATACACTGCCCTGTGGGACACACTGGTCCTGATCAAAATGATCAGACATGGTTGTACCTAAACGAATTTGGAATTGTCTATCATTCAAAAGGTTGGAAATAAAAACGGCCTTTTAATCCCATATTTTGAAGATATTTTCGAATCCCGTATTCCCATGTAGTATCATAGGACTTTTCTAAGTTAAAAAAGATAGAAACCACATGTTCATCTTTGGCGAAAGCATTCTTGACATACAAATCTAATCTGACTTAATGATCAATGGTACTTCTACTTTTACGAAAACCAGCTTGAATATCAGCAAGTTTCCTTTCAGTTTCCAGGTACCAAACAAGGAGATCATTTATCATGCGTTCCATTGTTTTGCAAACACAGCTAGTCAGCCAAAGTCTGTTGAATATGCGTAATAGGATTTGTAGAGAAGATTCTGTAGACGTTTCAAAAGCTGATAATGAATATTATCAGGGTCCGGAGCAGAATCGTTAGCTTTCGTGAGAGAAGCATGAAGTTCTTCAATTGTAAACATAGTGTTATAGCCTTCATGGTTACCGGAGGGAAATTGAAATTTAGGTACATAATTTTCTGACGAAGAATTTTTGGCAGTTGTTTCGCCTAATTTATTTGCAATTTCCAGGTAATCACCTGGTTTCCATCGTTGAGATGATGAACGCTGGATATGGAGCTTTTACCTTTTATTCTTGGATCATATTCCAAACTTTTGTTATATGAG
Organism: Hanleya hanleyi; assembly: GCA_036873755.1. Taxonomy (NCBI): domain Eukaryota; kingdom Metazoa; phylum Mollusca; class Polyplacophora; order Lepidopleurida; family Hanleyidae; genus Hanleya; species Hanleya hanleyi. The sequence continues at coordinate 11,757 of JAVTVY010039649.1, read as the reverse complement.
TACATGTATGTGTATTGATCTTAGAAACATGATTTTTCCAAGAATCACGTTTATTCTGTTTCATGGTTCTACGAACTTTAGCTCTTGTCAGTCTGAGATCTTTCAAATTTCCAGGATTAGGATCTCGCCATCAGTTTGAATTTTGCCAAGATTCTTTGCCCCTAGGATTCTGCGATTCTGGTAATATTCTCAAAATGACACCAATAAGATCCGCGGAAATATCAGAATGTTTCAGCTCTCTTGTTCTCTTCGTTGTGGTGAAAAGTTTGGTAGGAGGGGCATAATGAACCCCCACTCAGGTCAGATAGTTTTAAGTAAAGTTGTTTGACGAGAAATCTCATTCTTCACCAACTAACAGGAAACCTCACGTTTGGAGAGATTAGATTTACATATTGGATGTCTCCAGGGTTCAACAGAAGTATCAAATTTCATTTCTCAGGAACAAACAATTACCTATAAGATATCACATGGCAGTGTCATCATACAGCTGTATATTCCAACGAGATGTCAATACTTCCCATAAGCATATATCATAGTTATATGATTTAACCCTAACTGGCCTGGGCTTTTTGGGACCTGTCCAGTCGGGGGTGGGGGGAGGGGCTATTCTTCCCCCTAAATCTTTTTCTTACTTCTTGAGCTAGGGGGCTAAAACTTACCACACTGTACGCTTGGATCAAGCTCTACAAGAAAATTTAACAAAAATACACGATGGCCGCTTTGATAACGTCACAGTGACGCCATTTTCAAAGAAGGCATTTTTTGATCGACTTTTTTAGTTTTTTTATTTGTATAATTTCTCCACAAAAACTGCATGATAAATTAGTAAATAGTAATGTGATGTGAAACAAAATAGTTTGTGTCCACTTTTCGTCAGGAAAGCAGAAATTTTGAAGAAATATGACCATAACATCACTTCTCTGGTACCCCACGTGGACGCCATCTTGAATTTACCCATGATCCGCTTAATGACCCCAAAATGATAAACTACAAAGTCGCGGAGTGCCAGTTCTCAGTTCTTGTCGTTCCGGAGATAGCACAGAAAGTTTGCTGGGGGAGGGGGCATAATGGCGCCCCAGACCTGGTAGGGTTAATTGGAGTTGAAACTATTCGAATCTGTATTGATACGTCAATTGACCTGATTACACATGTGAATAGCAATGAAACTGTCTTAGTACTTTCCAAATATTAGGTTCATCAAATGTGTGCCACATCTACGAAACATCGATTAGTTTGAGCAATAGCATAATCGCTTGAATGTTCGTAAAATAAAGTTTTATATCACACTATATTACAGTAGCCGGTATTATCTTCATGTTATCCAGAAGTTTTTATTGAAGTGGATATGAGAAGTACTTTAGTGATAATTGTTTGGATATCTAGTTAGATAATGTAACTGATTCTCTAATCCCCTGCTAATTTCTGTCATGGTTCGGTTACGTGATGTGTTATCCTAGTAATTAAAAAAAACAATCCACATCTGCTTTAGATCCATTACAAAATGGGTTGGAATGATTCTCTCGTCCCTTGCTAATTTCTGTCGCGGATCTGTTACGTGATCTGTTATCCCAGAAATTAGTAAAAGCAATCCACATCTGCTTTAGATCTATTACAAAGTGTGGTTGGGTCTCAACCTGGAAGTAAGTTCCGAAGAATCCACCACCGCAGTTGGAACTTTAGTCTTCGAGCAAAATGTAATGGATATGCCACAGCCCCCCACTCATATCTGGTATAGACGCAGTAAGAAACCTAACTGATCGATCACATTTGCTCTTTATCCGATTTTCTGTTCGAATTTACAGTGGAGCATCAGGCGAATTTGAGTAAAGACGTTGAAATCATTGATACCGATTATTTTCCAAATGTTAGATTCCTACAAGATATGTGCCGCATCCACAAAGTATCGATGGATTCGAGCAATTCAGAGCACAATCTCTTGGCCGTCATAACAAATGAAGTTATATCACTCTCTGTACAGTAACCGGAATTGCCTTCCTATTAACCAGAATATTCCATTCAAGTGGATATGAGAATTAATTCGATGATAACAGCTTGTTATCCCAAAATAACGAAAATACTGTTATACGATCACTTTCTAAATGATAAAAAATATAGCCTGTAAGTCCAGTTAGATATCTACCAGATACTCCCTTTTACATTGTTAATTTCTCTCTTGGTCGTGTTAGGTGATTTGCTACCCCAGTAAAACCAATCGTATCTGCCCTGGATCCATCAAAAAAAGTATGTGTGGAATTCCACAGGGAATCCAGCTGCTAAATCCACTACTACTAATTACCTTGGCGCGAACATAATGAATATATCACAGCCTATAGCTGATGTCTGGTGAGCAGGAGTAGGAAACTTATGAGCGATCGATTACTCTACATATTTATCTGTGGGATAAAGTTCACCATCTATTTCCGGTGTAAAAGGAAAAAGTGTCCAGTAGAAAAGTAAATTCTTCAATAATCGAGAGATATTGTTCTTTCATAAACAACCCCGGTGTAACACCAAAAGACACACGCGATGTACACATCAGCCTGGTGAGGAGCGAATTAGCGCCGAAAGACGTCCGGGCGTGTATACCCCACCTTAATGATGCTGTTAAGTGATAACCTTTAAAAGTCGAAGGGCTTAACCAAGCAATAAATATACTGACATAATTACATTGGAAAGCAAACAAATGCCGAATTACGATGGCAATTATCGAGCCAGTCTCGGGCTTTTTTCCAATTCCAATAACAGTATGACCTGATGGATATAAAACAAAGTGTCCGGAATACCTGTCCAATGATACAGGACGGACAATCTTCGCAACAAAATGTGCCTGTGTGTGAGGAAATTTATCTACTTTACCCGAATGTTCAGGCTGGTGTTGGATGAGTGAGGAGAAACTTTATACAGTAAGAACTGGAATACAATCGCCACTTCAGTTACATACAGTAGTTAGAATCTTCCAAGAAACATTACCACTTACAATCAGAATATGTGTTAGTTTCTTTTATTTCTTCCAAATAAGTTTTCGTTTTCTAGCTTGTAATAAATTTATCCGGCATATCTGAAATGTTTAGGAGATCGATCGGACCGGTTTTACAATGGAAATGTCGAATACATGTCACACCTACAGCAAGGCGAAGAATCTCTAAAACTGCCAAGCCCGCGGCAGTGTCCATGGGAGCATGACTAAGGACTCATTGTAACCCGTGAACACGTAAACATCGTTAAACCTACGTATACAAAGATTACACACCAGAATCTGCCACCATTAACGTTGTTTGTCGAGAAATTTCTTCTACCATCTATAAATAGAAAACCTCGCATATGGAGTGATTGTATTTACACACTGGACGCCTCTGGGGATCAGTATACGCGGCAACCTTCACTCTAGATCCATTCCCAACATATTTTTCATAGATAGTCAGAAGACCTTCAATGAAACAATGGAAGTTTCAGAACTCTTGCAGTTTGAGATATTGCCACTGTTTCAAGACTGATATCATACAAGTTATAATATGATCCGGACAGAAGTCCCATGGTCAAAGGTCCCTGCAGACAAAAGTCCCATATATTAAACTCGAACACAATGATATAACGCACATGTTTACCGTAACTTATAGTACTGATGTCGTGTTTCCGTTGATCCATAAACTTGCAAAGTATGAACACCTAGATCTGTCCTCTCCTACGTTGCTATAAACTCTGTAATTGATTGTAACTTTTGTAATGCAATTATGTAAAAGTGCATAGATCACTGGTAACAGGAGTGTGACCAACTTAACCTGTTGAATCTGGCAATTCAGGAAGCGTTTCCAACACTCCGTTTTTACGGACCACGAGAAATAACGTATTTTGAGGAGAATGTAATCACAATTTCAAAGGTCAAAGTTCAAGATTTTGACTCTGGTATACCCGATACCAAGTATTATGAAGCAAGATAAGAGAAAAAGAGAGAGAATTAAGGTTTAACGTCGAGTTCAGCAATATTTCAGCTATATAGCGACGATCCAACAAAATGTTAAGTATTCCAACAAAAACCAGACACCGACCCAGGAATCCAAAAGCAATCCACAACACACCAAAACAACATGCACATACATTGAACGTATGCAACAAACCAATTTCTCTCGCGTAATCTAAAATACAATCTTCTTTTACCAGACCCAAAAAATCTTCTAAAGTAGCTACTTGATAAAAAGAATCTCTTACAATCTTAAAATCTATACAGTCGATCGGAATATGTTTCACTGAGCGATCTTCGTGGCATGGAATACACATTGGGACTGGATACTTATTTAATAAATGTTCGTGAGTTAATCGGGTATGGCAGAGTTTACATCGTCTGATCATGGCTTGCTCGAAACGTTTTTGGTTACTCAGATGAAAATATCTTACAGTTTTTTGAAACTCATGAAGTTTGTTAATATCCACAGCATCCCATAAAGATTGAAACAGCTTTTTCACATAAGCACAGATAGAGGGTCTGAAATCGCTTGGGATTCCAGGATCAACCTCATTATCTAGGGCTGCCTTAGCCATTTCATCAGCTTCATTATTTCCTTTGATGCCAACGTAGCTAGGCAACCAACAAAACACAACATCAATCTTTTGATAAAATCTACGATCATATAATTGTAGAATGTTCAAAATGGTGGGGTGAGTTGAAGTTTCTCTTTCAATCGCTTGAAGGCATGACAGTGAATCTGAGAATATGATATATTTTCCTCTTACAATAGACCCAATACCTTCTAAAGCTAACAATAGAGCTTTGGTTTCGGCAGAGCAAATTGAACTGTTAGCTGGAAGTCGACAGGTTTTAGCTTCGGAACTACTCTCTCGCCATCTTTTGAGCCATCTGTATAAATAGCTTGATGCGATCTGTGTTTCTCTCTCAATAGACCAAATTCTTGTGTATACACATGATGGCTCGTGTCTGCCTTTTTATATCTCGTCGTTGTAATATCTACTTCTGGTCTGGCTAACTGCCATGGTGGAACTGGTAAGAGCTTGCTAGGTAAAATTTGACTAAGCTTCATATCAGCTGATACAAAGTGATTTGATTGATTGATTGTTTATTCACCATTTCAACGATGTATATACAAACATAAAATCGAGTCCGGCTGTAAAAATGGCGGGAATAAAACCCCAGGGGGCTTGTTCTATCCCGAACTGATCATATTTTAAGTAAGTAAAGGACTGGCTACAGCAGGGTATGAAAAGATACAAGCATGAATACAGTTTCTGCTGTAATTACTTACGACATGTATATATATATAAAGGCAGTTTTTACTGTGATCATTTAATCTATATATATATATGATGAATAGATGATCGAGCTCTCGGTACTGTACATATAATGGAGTTCTGTCACATTGGCAACTCTGGGAGCTCGATGGAGCAGATGATTAACAATACAGTTATGTACAAACAAAGGTTTGTTTCTTCACTAAATTCAAAAATAGGTTCTATAGATAGTGTATTTACAGCTTCAAGTAATGTAAGCTAATGGATAAACATGTAAAATAATTTAAAAAAGGCTTAAGTAGGGCTGTTAGCAGCTTTCGTTGTGTATTATAGTGTATACACCCTCCAATACTTAGATAAATATGGCCATCATCAATATATAGTTAGTTTGGAGTTAGCATTTAACAAGGTAGTTCTTTAAACGGGATTTGAAAAGTGAATAGGATGCGGAGGCTTTTATGTCAGTGGGCAGTGAGTTCCACATACGCGGTGCTTTCGTTTTCGTAGAATAATATGATAGATTTGAAACTACTCGTGTTCTGTAGAGATTAAGGTCGGATTGCCGGGTGGGGTAGCAGTGAACTTCTGATAGTTTTGTAAAGTAATTTATAAATATGGTCGGTAGAGAGAATGGTGTGTGGAGATATTTGTGAGTAAATAACAATACCAGGTAGTCATTGATTTGATGAAACGGAAGGATGTTTAATTGCTCAAGTGATGGACTGGTATGAGCGTATTTGTGACTGGAAGTTATTAAGCGAATAAGTCTTTTTTGGAGCACGACAAGAGGCCTGAGGTGTGTTGGGAACGTGTTACCCCATACTATGTTGCAGTAAGATATATAGGAATAAAACAGGGAATAATATAGTATGATCAAGGTTTTCCTGTTAAGGCAGTGTCGTACATTATTGATAACATCAATATTTCTCGAGATTTTGGAGGTCAGTTCTTCTGTATGAGTTTGCCAGTTTAGTTTATCGTTAAAATGGATACCGAGGAATTTGAAGGTGGTAACGGATTCAATGTCGGAGCCAAATATAGATATTTTGGGGGTAGTAGTAATGGCATGTCTGTTTGATTGGAAGAACATGTATTTAGTTTTCTTCACATTTAAAGAGAGTTTGTTACAGGAGAACCAATTATGAAGCTTTCCAAGTTCGTGTGACAGTGTCTCAGCTAGTATATGGGGATCAGTATCAGAGAGAGTGGCGCTGGTATCGTCAGCAAAGAGAGTGATGTCAAGGGTAGATGTGGCTTTATTTATATCATTTATGTATATTAAGAAAAGGATGGGGCCTAGTACTGAACCTTGGGGTACACCAGTATTTATCGCATGGAAAGGAGACAGTATACCGTCGACGGATACGCACTGTGACCTGGTCGTTAAATAGCTGCCTAACCAGTTGTTTGCAACTCCACGGAAACCATAATAGTCGAGTTTGTACAAGAGAATGTCATGAATAACTGTACCGAAAGCTTTCGAAAGATCAAGAAAGGTGGAGATGCTGAACTGTTTCGATTCTTTGGCAGATGCAAGTTTGTCATAAAGGGAGAGAACTGCGTGGAACGTATAATGGTTAGCACGGAATCCATATTGGTTTTGGCAGATAATGTTGTTAGTTTCTAGGAAAGCAGTCATCCTGAATGCTACAAGTTTTTCAAAGATTTTGCTCAGGCAAGAGAGAACAGAAATTGGTCGATAATTTTCTACTGTAGTTTTTGAGTTGAAAACAAGTGTGGTTTCATACGAATTTCAAGAGGTGGAATAATGGAGAGTTTCTAACAATACAAATCTACGTATTGAGGGTTGAAAACTCAGTTATATTTAGGATTTGAGAGATTAGATTGCAATTTTTTGATATATCGCAGTCCTAGTTTAACTCCTCGAATCAATAACTTTGTGCACTTAGCTTTCAAGCAATTTATATGCGGTAAGAACGTTAATCGGTGATCAAACAATATGCCTAAGAATCAACTTAACACAGAACTCAAGTCAATTACTTCTATATCATTATTAAGAAAAAGATTAAAATACCACCTAACAACTCACGACATTCAAAATTAAAAAAGTAAAATGACCATTCAATAGCCTACGGTAACGAATTATATCATGAATTATATCAATTATATTATATATATTATATTATATATAAATGAATTATACCATTTAATTATATCATATTATAGATAGATATTATTCACTATTCTGTGAAGTCATGTGACGCAGTCAGTATGTCGGCACCTCTTCCCACTTCCCTTATATGTGTTGTAATTTTTTCCTGTATATGGCGAGATTCTGCTGGTGGACGTTTCGTCCCCGAGGCCCGCCCCCTGTACAGACCTTTTGGTCTTTGATATATGTTGGCATTTGTGGGAAGTTGATGCTGGGTCGACATCGGGCCTTACAGACTAGTCTTTTGTGTTAAATGCTGCCATTTACATCTGACGACGATACAGCTCACCAATCTCCAATGTACGAGTTTTCACAGCGAAACAGCTCACCAATTACCAGTATACGAGTTGTCAGAGCATTTCCATCATAGCTCTCTAGATTTGTATCTACTAATACCGCTTATGCCGGTGCTAGGGGCCGTGTGGTCATATCAGCCAAGTTGCCACATGAACAGGTACAATAAAAGCGTACCTGAGATACAACACATATCACGAATCGTTAGATTCTTGGTATGTGCTTTAGACTATTCTGTGAAGTCATGTGACGCAGTCAGTGTGTCGGCACCTCTTCCCACTTCCCTTATATGTGTTGTAATATTTTCCTGTATATGGCGAGATTCTGCTGGTGGACGTTTCGTCACCGAGGCCCGCCCCCTGTACAGACCTTTTGGTCTTTGATATATGTTGGCCTTTGTGGGAAGTTGATGCTGGGTCGACATCGGGCCTTACAGACTGGTCTTTTGTGTAAAATGCTGTCATTTACATCTGACGACGATACAGCTCACCAATCTCCAATGTACGAGTTGTCACAGCGAAACAGCTCACCAATTACCAGTATACGAGTTGTCAGAGCATTTCCATCATAGCTCTCTAGATTTGTATCTAATACCGCTTATGCCGGTGCTAGGGGCCGTGTGGTCATATCATCCAAGTTGCCACATGAACAGGTACAATAAAAGCGTACCTGAGATACAACACATATCACGAATCGTTAGATTCTTGGTATGTGCTTTAGAATAGGTTAACCAGAAGACTATTCTGTGAAGTCATGTGACGCAGTCAGTATGTCGGCACCTCTTCCCACTTCCCTTATATGTGTTGTAATTTTTCCTGTATATGGCGAGATTCTGCTGGTGGACGTTTCGTCCCCGAGGCCCGCCCCCTGTACAGACCTTTTGGTCTTTGATATATGTTGGCATTTGTGGGAAGTTGATGCTGGGTCGACATCGGGCCTTACAGACTAGTCTTTTGTGTTAATTGCCGTCATTTACATCCGACGACGATACAGCTCACCAATCGTCAATGTACGAGTTGTCAGAGCGAAACAGCTCACCAATTATCAGTATACGAGTTGTCAGAGCATTTCCATCATAGCTCTCTAGATTTGTATCTAATACCGCTTATGCCGGTGCTAGGGGCCGTGTGGTCATATCATCCAAGTTGCCACATGAACAGGTACAATAAAAGCGTACCTGAGATACAACACATATCACGAATCGTTAGATTCTTGGTATGTGCTTTAGAATAGGTTAACCAGAAGACTATTCTGTGAAGTCATGTGACGCAGTCAGTATGTCGGCACCTCTTCCCACTTCCCTTATATGTGTTGTAATTTTTTCCTGTATATGGCGAGATTCTGCTGGTGGACGTTTCGTCCCCGAGGCCCGCCCCCTGTACAGACCTTTTTGGTCTTTGATATATGTTGGCATTTGTGGGAAGTTGATGCTGGGTCGACATCGGGCCTTACAGACTAGTCTTTTGTGTTAAATGCCGTCATTTACATCTGACGACGATACAGCTCACCAATCTCCAATGTACGAGTTGTCACAGCGAAACAGCTCACCAATTACCAGTATACGAGTTGTCAGAGCATTTCCATCATAGCTCTCTAGATTTGTATCTAATACCGCTTATGCCGGTGCTAGGGGCCGTGTGGTCATATCATCCAAGTTGCCACATGAACAGGTACAATAAAAGCGTACCTGAGATACAACACATATCACGAATCGTTAGATTCTTGGTATGTGCTTTAGAATAGGTTAACCAGAAGACTAATCTGTGAAGTCATGTGACGCAGTCAGTATGTCGGCACCTCTTCCCACTTCCCTTATATGTGTTGTAATTTTTTCCTGTATATGGCGAGATTCTGCTGGTGGACGTTTCGTCCCCGAGGCCCGCCCCCTGTACAGACCTTTTGGTCTTTGATATATGTTGGCATTTGTGGGAAGTTGATGCTGGGTCGACATCGGGCCTTACAGACTAGTCTTTTGTGTTAAATGCTATCATTTACATCTGACGACGATACAGCTCACCAATCTCCAATGTACGAGTTGTCACAGCGAAACAGCTCACCAATTACCAGTATACGAGTTGTCAGAACATTTCCATCATAGCTCTCTAGATTTGTATCTAATACCGCTTATGCCGGTGCTAGGGGCCGTGTGGTCATATCAGCCAAGTTGCCACATGAACAGGTACAATAAAAGCGTACCTGAGATACAACACATATCACGAATCGTTAGATTCTTGGTATGTGCTTTAGAATAGGTTTACCAGAAGACTATTCTGTGAAGTCATGTGACGCAGTCAGTATGTCGGCACCTCTTCCCACTTCCTTATATGTGTTGTAATTTTTTCCTGTATGTGGCGAGATTCTGCTGGTGGACGTTTCGTCCCCGAGGCCCGCCCCCTGTACAGACCTTTTGGTCTTTGATATATGTTGGCATTTGTGGGAAGTTGATGCTGGGTCGACATCGGGCCTTACAGGCTAGTCTTTTGTGTTAAATGCTGTCATTTACATCTGACGATGATACAGCTCACCATTCTCCAATGTACGAGTTGTCACAGCGAAAGAGCTCACCAATTACCAGTATACGAGTTGTCAGAGCATTTCCATCATAGCTCTCTAGATTTGTATCTAATACCGCTTATGCCGGTGCTAGTGGCCGTGTGGCCATATCATCCAAATTGCCACATGAACAGGTACAATAAAAGCGTACCTGAGATACAACACATATCACGAATCGTTAGATTCTTGGTATGTGCTTTAGAATAGGTTTACCAGAAGACTATTCTGTGAAGTCATGTGACGCAGTCAGTATGTCGGCACCTCTTCCCACTTCCCTTATATGTGTTGTAATTTTTACCTGTATATGGCGAGATTCTGCTGGTGGACGTTTCGTCCCCGAGGCCCGCCCCCTGTACATACCTTTTGGTTTTTGATATATGTTGGCATTTGTGGGAAGTTGATGCTGGGTCGACATCGGGCCTTACAGACTAGTCTTTTGTGTTAAATGCTGTCATTTTCATCTGACGACGATACAGCTCACCAATCCCCAGTGTACGAGTTGTCACAGCGAAACAGCTCACCAATTACCAATATACGAGTTGTCAGAGCATTTCCATCATAGCTCTCTAGATTTGTAACTAATACCGCTTATGCCGGTGCTAGGGGCCGTGTGGTCATATCATCCAAGTTGCCACATGAACAGGTACAATAAAAGCGTACCTGAGATACAGCACATATCACGAATCGCTAGATTCTTGGTATGTGCTTTAGAATAGGTTAACCAGAAGACTATTCTGTGAAGTCATGTGACGCAGTCAGTATGTCGGCACCTCTTCCCACTTCCCTTGTATGTGTTGTAATTTTTAACTGTATATGGCGAGATTCTGCTGGTGGACGTTTCGTCCCCGAGGCCCGCCCCCTGTACAGACCTTTTGGTCTTTCATATATGTTGGCATTTGTGGGAAGTTGATGCTGGGACGACATCGGGCCTTACAGACTAGTCTTTTGTGTTAAATGCTTTCATTTACATCTGACGACGATACAGCTCACCAATCTCCAATGTACGAGTTGTCACAGCGAAACAACTCACCAATTACCAGTATACGAGTTGTCAGAGCATTTCCATCATAGCTCTCTAGATTTGTATCTAATACCGCTTATACCGGTGCTAGGGGCCGTGTGGTCATATCATCCAAGTTGTCACATGAACAGGTACAATAAAAGCGTACCTGAGATACAACACATATCACGAATCGTTAGATTCTTGGTATGTGCTTTAGAATAGGTTAACCAGAAGACTATTCTGTGAAGTCATGTGACACAGTCAGTATGTCGGCACCTCTTCCCACTTCCCTTATATGTGTTGTAATTTTTTCCTGTATATGGCGAGATTCTGCTGGTGGACGTTTCGTCCCCGAGGCCCGCCCCCTGTACAGACCGTTTGGTCTTTGATATATGGGGCGAGATTCTGCTGGTGGACGTTTCGTCCCCGAGGCCCGCCCCCTGTACAGACCTTTTGTTCTTTGATATATGTTGGCATTTGTGGGAAGTTGATG